>BRDA01010852.1:5892-18388 GCA_036984385.1 Crenuchus spilurus
ATATTGACATTTGCCATCTCCACATCATTGCATTCAGTTTTTATTCACAATTTGTTTAGTGTCCCAACTTTTTTGGAATCCGGTTTGTAGTTTGGTTCTCTGTATCTACTTTTAGGACTTGTGTGACAATCCTGATGAAGTTGTAGGTCAGAAATATAGAAAATTCTAAAAAGTTTACAAACTTTCAAGTACCACAGTAGGTGGTTGCTGTAGTCTCTGAAGTGGTTGCTGAGGTGTTGCTAAGCCAGAGTTGGGGAACTCCTGTCCTGGAGAGCTAGTCTGGAGAGTTGTCCAGTTCCTAATAAGTATCTAACTGCAAACAATTCATCCAAATCATTCAAATGTTGGGGCACATTACACATATGAGTCTAATAAACAGAAAACAAAAGATAAAACAGAAAAGTGACGACAGCACTTTCCCCGCACATAAACAAGCCCTTCCTTAAGGGAGCTGTTTCTAAAAGCTGAATCCTGACTCCAGCCGTTCATAATGAAGTCTCATACTGACCTCATCTTTCAGAAATCCCTCCTCATTCAGAACTTTTCAACAAAAATAGAGGCTGAAACGTTGAGCGTAACAGTTTTGTTTCTTTCCTCAGAATAGATACATGTGTTAGCAATAACACACAGGAGTCTTAAATCATTTAAATGAACCTAACGATGCTAAATGTTGTTTTGCTCTTTTGTTCCACCCATGGTTTAGGAAAGCTTTTATGTTGATACTTTTTTCCTTTTCTTATTTTGAATTTTTTTCTGCTCTTTTGTTCAGGGCAGATCCTGGCACATCAAATACAGCTTTCATAACTCTACATTAGAGAAGAAAAGAGTTGATCTCTGGAGTCAGAAATCAGAAACGTATCTTCATAAACCACTTTATTAAGGAAAAAACTTGGCTAAAATGTTCACTTCTAAAACTAAGTTAGGAGGTCTGTCTCTAATACTCTTGGGGCTGATTAGAATTGGAGCTCAAGGAGCATAAATGGACTGTGCTCACACACAGGACACGAAAAAGATGAGTGCAACAGGCTAATGAATGTACTCTTAAATTGACATCTGTGAGTTCTGTAGGGTGATAAAACCTACTCATGGGCATATTGTGCATATGTGTTATTGTGCAAATAAAACCTCTTTTGGGTTTCACAAGATAGCATCTGTGTTTTCACTCCAAGTAAACTCTGCCAAAGTTAGCAGTTTCTGAGATGCTACCACCCTTCAACTGGCACCCTATTTTCATGCCCTTTTGGACCCCCCACCACATAAAATCTCCTTTTTTCATAGCTTGGCTCAGTACCACCGAAAGCATGTGTATGTTTGAGTTTTTACAAAGCTGTTCCTTTCATCTCCAGCAGGAGAAGTTACAAAGTGTTGGTCACAAATGCTCCTCTTGGTTGGTTTGCTTTGCTTTTGTGATTAGGCATGGCTGTTAAAGAAAGAGGGAAGATGCCAGGAAAGTGTGAGTGTGACATCACCGCTGATGGTGTTAGTTTGGGGCTTGCCTGGAAGGTGCCCAGCTGGCTGACATACTTTTCCACAACATGCTGTGTTTTTGGATGGCCGGGTTTAGACGCTATGGACCCTCAGTGCCATTAATTATATTCACTACTAAAACGAGATGAATAAACTGTTAACAGTCATCTTAAAAATGACAGAGCATGTGTTTGTGAGCAGTGTTAAGTATTCTGTTGCTGTCAGAATTAAATTTTGAGTCTCCTAAATGGAAAAAGAAATGTTTACATATTTTATCCATTTAGCATCACTTCATTTGGTCCAGTGACACAGTTTAGAGAACTGCTGACATTATAAATTACTTGAAAAAATATATACACCAATCAGCCATAACATTAAAACCACCTCCTTGTATAGTCTTATAGCTCTCAGCAGAGCTGCTGATGTTTTAAAACACCTCAATGACATTACTGGAGTGAAAATAATGCACCAGCGAACAGCATCCACCAATGAAGCACTAGGACTGAGCTACTGTCTCTGACTTTATATCTACAAACTGGGCCAACAAGACAGGTGTGGACAGGGAGCTAACATAGTAGAGAGTATCCACTTGTACCAGCAGTGCACACACTAACACACCACTTCCACATCAGTGTCACAGTCCTAAGAATGATTCACCCAAATTATACCTGCTCTGTGGGGGGGTCCTGATCAAAGAGTTGAACTGAATGAAGAACAACGTGAACAAAGTCTACAGAGAAACAGATTGACTACAGTCTGTAATTGTAGAACTACAAAGCGCACCTGTATGGTCACCTAAAATGGATAATGAGTGTTTTCAAGGAGGTGATTTTAATGTTATGGCTGTTTGACCCTCATATACAAAATGTTGGAAGTGAAATATGAGGGGTATTAACACATCCTCTCCTGGACATATTAAGTCTATTGTTTATTGGAAAAAAGCGTTTTCATGTTTATATCTACACAGTTAACGACTGTGTCTTTTTGCTGTAAAGTATATGAAGGTAATATGGATGCTTGAATGTGCTTAAATGGTTGTATGTGATCATCTCTGGCATTAGCATATGTCTAACCTTGTCCAAATCGTCCGGTCTTGTGGATTTCCCGAGCTCCACGGAATCCCAGCATCCTACAGACCACATCTCCATCTTTCTTATCCCACACGTCATCACACACTGTCCCCCAGCGATGCTCATGATACACCTCCACTCGACCCTCATGAGTACCTGAGCCGTTCACCAACCGGACCAGTGTCGTCTCCACTGTAACACACACACACACACACACACACACAGATATTTAAAACAGCTTATAACCAGTCGTAGATTAAATACTTCCACACCAGGTGATAGACAAACCACTATCAGGATGGTAACCGCCCCTTTTATTTCAATTTATAATTTTAGAGTTTTTTTATTGATACAGACACTTGTTGTATACATTAACTTTCAGTATAGCTGATTGTGATGTACTGTTGATGATGGTTGATTTATTTTAGTTATATATATTTTTACACCCCCCTTCCTGTTGTATTGTTTACGTTCTGTATTTTTGTCACTCCAGTCTGCATTGTAAATAAGAATTTGTTCTTAATTACTGCCTGAATAAATTAAAGGTAAAATAAAATGAAAAAATATATATCACCACTCACACATTAACATTTATTTTTACTGCTGAAAAATGTTGAGTTAAAGGAACAAATCTGCTCATTTCTGCTGGAAAACTGAATGCAGCTAAATTTGAAGATAAACTACTGGACCATAACTTAAGGCCATATTTACACTGTGTTTACCTGTGTAATACCTGTGTATTCTGACAGACTACGATTATAAAGATTCAAAATCACATTAGGCCCAGAATCACCATTTCAGAGTTCATTTTAGGTCTTATAAAGATGGCGGAGTTGTGTGTATGTGCATAAATGTAAACATGCATGATTTTACAGGCTATGAACTATGTCAACATGCATGTGTCTGGCAGGTGTTTCACCTTAAAGCTGCACAAGGAAGCGATTTTGTTAACAATCTCCAAATTCCACAGACAAGTCAAGTCTTGTTTAAATGATCTCATTTTCTTCTCGTAGGTCTGGAAACCCTGGATTTTGTTTCAAGCCTACTTCACAAAACAAGCCTTTAAAATCAGTGCGTGAACTGGAGATTTCATCATACATTACAAACATGAAACGAAGCCGCTGCCAAGGAGCTTCACCAGACTGCCTCTCATTGCTTCATGCTTAAGATGAAATACTCAACCAAATTGTGAAGGACTGCTAACTGAAGGTCAGCTGTGACCATAATAGACCCGGGTGTTATCCAGGGACAGCCTGTGGACAACATTCAGCCCAGCATAGTCACAATGACTACAGCTTTTCCCAGATGTTGTCCACACGTAGAGTGGCCCACCAGGACTTCTCCCAGTCCTTTCCCGATGATCAGACTTCCCCTAATGTTATATGAAAAAATATTTTCAGTGTAAATAATAATTGCCATTCATTAATAGTTAATTAATATCACACTCAATAATATTAACAATAATTAAGTAATTTTTTTCTCACAAAATATATAAGTTTATAATGCAAGTTTTTTGTCCCACCCTCTCTTTGGAGGACCAATTAATTTTTATTTGTGGTAATTTTTTTTTTCCTTCCTGTGGTCATAGTGTAGATGGAGGGCATAAACTAGTAGACATTCTTGTGATCATAAATAAATTAACAAACAAAAAATTATGTTTGCTTACAATTTCACCAACATGCACTGGTGAGTTCCTGCTCCGATTCACATTTCTTCTATAGTAATGATATACAGTAAAGCAACTTGCACACTAATGTGCTGTACCTCCAAGGAATGTTCAAGACGCCTGTAAGGAAGCCACACAATGCAACAAGACCTGCCAACACTGACACCAAGTGGAAAAAAAGGAACCTCACACATGTTTTTTGTTGTTAGTAGTTGCAAACAAACATTATCAACAGGGAAGCAAAAACAAAAACAAAAACAAAAAACAAACAAACAAAAAAAAAACTTAAAACAAGGACGTCTTTAGACCCAATGGTGCATGCTGTCACCGTGCCCCAGTAAAATTGTAGTTAAAACTCAGATAGAAAAGCATAACATTTCTGTTTTATTCTGGTTTTTATTAGCAGAACTACAGGATGTGCAAATTTACTACAGACACTACATTTCCCATAATGCTGCAGCATCTCTCCAAAAGCTATAGATGCTAGCAGTTTCGGTCAGAGTTGATTTCTTTCCTTTGACAAATGTATTGGGATACCTGCTCTCTCATTGTTTCTGAAAAGCTTTTTAGAAAAAGCGTTTATGCCGCTGTTGGAGTAACATTCCACAGAAGGACTTGTAATAGATTTTGGAGCATTGCTGTGAGGATTTGATTGCATTCAGTCACAACAGTGGTAGTGAGGTCAGGATGGTGAATGATAAACACCACCAACTCATCCCAAAAGTATAGATAGAGCAAAGAACACAGTTCCACTGCTCAATACTAGGCCCTCTAGCCCACGCTCAGCATTAGATAGGGTGCCAACAGGTTAATGTTTAGTTCTACTCTATTGGCAGTACTTCTCTACTGGGATAAAACATGTTAGTGTTTTTACTTGTCTGTGTCAGCTGAATCAATTCATTAGAAGGGGTGTCCACAAACATTTGGACATGTAGTGTTCTAGAGGCTTATTTTATGGTCCATAAAGCATCATAAGTAAAGTGTGTCATAAAGCATCATCTTTGCCATATCTTCCCCTTATTTACTGCTGATGCTGAATCAGGGTATCAGAGCTGCTGTAACTGTTAGCAGATGGTGAAGCTTTGTTTACTTAGTGACAGAATTAACACAACAGGACACGAGACGGATGGCTGTGACGGCCTGAGCCAGAGGAACATCTCCTAAATGTGGAACAGATGTTGTGTAATTCGTAGCAGCAGAGCTCAACCCCATTGGCCTGATGAAAGCAACATGTGGGCACATCTGACACGAGCAGGTTAAGTAATGATGAGATTTTAATTCTAACATGCAGGGCAATGTCCACTGCAGCACACATTAAAGGGAGTTTTAAAGGGGAACGGTAATTGTTTTCATTTAAATTGCACAATTATTGGCCAATGTGCTTACAACATCCTTTACATTTAACCCATCCATGCAGCAAAACACACACACTAGGGGGCAGTGAGAACATGTGCTGGAAGCCACGGCACCCAGGAAGCAGGTAGTGGTTAAATGCCTTGTACAAGGGCACTTCAGTTATTGGCACTGAACCAATGACACAAGACCGGATCCCTAACCACTAGGCAACAGCTGTCCCATAATCCACAGCTGCCCCTCAAATTTGCCTCAGTTACTGGCAATATTCTAGATAGTTAACCCCAGGAGTATCACTGTAAACTGCAGGAGTATCACTGAGTTATTGCATTTTAAATATCACTGATTATTTGATTTCAAGAGATTGGTCTGAAACAATCTTGAAGTTTTGCTATCATCATTGGAGGCAGCTGTAGCCTAAACATGAAAGAAGTAGGCCTGAAGGCTCGCTGGTTTAATCTCCTGAACCAGCAGGAAAACTGGGTGAATGGTTGAAGGGCCCTTGAGCAAGGTACCTAACTCTGAACTTTTCACTGGGCAATACATCTGGTGGCTGCCCACTGCAAAGGGAATGTAAGTTTAGCTGAATCTGCAGGTGTATGGAAGTACATGTGGTAAAAACAATTTCAGTCTACAGGAAATTCTCCTCAGAATTGTGGCCAAAGTACTAAACTAAAGGACAGGGACCACCAGCGGGTTTCATGGCATGTGAATAAAAATCTTTTCACTTCCAGACAAGAATTACTTCTAGAAGTCAACAAAGGTCCTTCACAACCAGTTTCTGAACAAACTCTCCACAGAAACCTGCAGACCATAAAGTATGGAGCAGAGTGGAGCAAGAGACCTTCAGCCTTGTGTGCTGTCGACCACAGTTCTGAGAATGACCTGTAGACTGAGATCATTACTACTGCTGGTAGACATGTATGGCTGTACACTTTAATACACCTACTAATTCAGCTACTTCCTTCACACTATGGCCTTTGGTGCCCAAATCCAATGACTCCTTTATCATTAACATCAGCTTTATGATCCATTTTCCACACATGAATGTAGACATTCACTACACTGTACCACCTCTTCTCAATCAAAGTACCCCATCACACACCCCTCAACTTTTTAAGCCCTCATGTAATGCTATATGCAGGAACCTAAAGTTACTACCCTCTTAAATAGAAGACCCAAAAAACATTTACAGGTCTTGATACTACTACTTCTTTTCTGGAGAGCAAGAAACTTCTCTCTACCAACCAGGATACGCAACAAATCTATGCTTATTTCAACACTTGGCCATCTGCAGCACGATACTGACTTGGTTGTCATTATTTTCAGAACAAATCCGATCGAGTGTCCTGGACAATCTCTCTCCACGTTTTACCATTCCCACTCCTGGCGTCCCTCAGGGGTCTGTTCTTGTTCCACTTCTTTTCTTAATGTATGATGGGATTAGTGATAAGCTCACATGACTTCTGTGCTGATGACCCCAAACTGTACTTCTTTCTTCATCCATCTAACACAAGAAATCTGTCTGGCTTTCTGAGATTTGTTTGTGGTAATTCATCATGTGAAATGGAATCTTTACAAGACAGAACTACCTTCCCGATGGTGGACCTCTCTAAAAATACAGGCTCCTTCACCATCCATCCATCATACAGGCTTAAAAACCTTGGCACAATCCTCTAACCAGCTTCAAACATCTAATACCCTTTTCTATTTTGGTAAATAAACAGTATGAGATTCTGTGAAAGAGGGAAAGGTTCAAATCTAAGCCAATCCGTGTCAGCATACAGCCCCGTCTCATAAAGACAGTGTTATTTACTGGTTAAAGACAGATATGCTCACTGCTGCTGAGAAGCTGCTGCTCTACAATCTCTCCCAGTCATAAGATACTAGAAGTCTCTGCAGGGGTCAAGAAGTAGGAAATGAGAATTGTAAATGAACCCAGGACAGTACACAGTATTTAAGAGCAAACTGTACAACTGAAATGACAAATAGATAGACTAGGGCTGTAATATGACTTTTATATGCTTTTATTTTATTAAAGCAATTTGTCTATCTATTATAGAGATGCCTTGAAAATAATGTCTCCTCAGAAGACCCCAGACTGAGAGAAACCAATGGCCAACAACCCAAAGGCCCACATATGAAGGTAACTCAATCTTAGTATCTCAATATTTGTTTTACAGGATCATATTGAAGCTTCTCCAAGTTCTAGACCTCCATCTCTGGTCATCTACCAACATCTACCATAACACCTCCTCAGAAGACCCCAAATGAACCAGACAGAGAAACTAATGGCCAACAATAGGCCCACTGGCCCATATAATAAGGTAACTCAGCCTTAGTCTGGAAAAAAACCCGGCCTAGCTTATTGTGTTTTATGAACTATTTGCTCTGCAGGATCAGACTGATGCTTCTTCAAGTTCTAGACATTCATCTCTGTTTGGTCCAAGCGATACAAAGCTGAGGCTAGATCTAGTGGTGGGTACACTGTAGTGGGTAACTACACTGTGTCTCAATTCCAACATACTGTATACACAACACTCTACCAATAAGCTCATGTAGTTCATGTATATTCATCTACAGTCAACGTAGCTCAATGTAGCTCATATATATTCACATACATCAACGTAGCTCAATGTAGCTCATATATATTCACATACATCAACGTAGCTCAATGTAGCTCATATATATTCACGTACATCAACGTAGCTCAATGTAGCTCATATATATTCACGTACATCAACGTAGCTCAATGTAGTTCATACATAATATAGATATACAGAGTATTTAAGCTCTGTTTAAATTTAAACCAGATTTAACCTGATGACTGCAGGTGTTACTGCATCATTATTTACTTGAACCTAATAACACTTTCTGTACACATCTTGTGTTTCTTTTCCCTCTGTGCCTGTCAAAGTTGGAGTGAGTAATGCAGTGTGTATAAGTGCATAATGAAGAGGCAGTTATGCTGAAGTCTGATTACTGAGAGAGCTGGGTGAAAAGAGAACGCTGTCATGCAGCTGGAAACATGTGCTTCAGTGTTTCATCTGAGCAGAGCTGTATGAATAAAAGAAGAGTGGGCAAAAAATGTAAAGCACGCGTTTGATCGCGGAGCTGCTCTCAAACATGGTTCTGTTTTCCACAGGGGCTGAAGTGTGTGCAGATGAGATCATGAGACTGATACACACCCTCCACTTACAGCTCAAAACAGCCTGCGACCCACGGATCACATTCAGTGTTTTTTCCATTGGGCAGGGTGGTACTAAACTGGACACAGAACCATCTGCACCCTCCTTGAGTCCATTTTCTATTGAAGAACTCTGAATGTAGGTTCTCTGAGTCTGTGTGATTATATGATTTCCCACATTATGCCGTTAACAGTAAATAAACAGTAATACCAGTGGAGAATGCACTGTACCACCCTGCAGAGTTTAGCTCCAACCCTAATATAACACACCTGATCCAGGTACCTTCAGCTCATCTGTATAGCAGTCAGGTGAATCTAAACTCCAGATCTCCAGAACCAGGATTAGCCAGCTCTGCTTTACTTAGTGTGATCTGTCACACTAAATAGAACCCATAAAAGAACCTGGAGCCATAAGCCCGGAACCAGGAACAAGCAGCCTTTGATATATGCACTTGGTTTTTTAAGTGCGAGGGTGCAGGTACCTGTTTTGTCTCCTTGGTCACCTCGATCGCCCTTCTCTCCTTTGAGTCCTTTTTCTCCTCTTTGGCCTGGAAAAGAGACAAAATGAAGACATCAGAGATTAGATACCACTGTAACACAGTGTTTACTAGTTTGGACCATGCCTTTAGTATGGCTGCATGAGAAGAGGGAAGACAAGTGAGCTCCTCATAATGCTGCAGCAACGTTGCTGGAACATTAAAAAATGTTAAATAAAAACACTTGAGAAAACTTGACAGATTGAATGTTCTAAGAACCAAATTTGTAATGTTCAGAAAACGTTCTCCTAACCAAAAATTGTTAGCTGGGACTCGAGATTCAAAATGTCTAATTCATGGATAGGAATATCTTAATCACTGATTGAACTTTGTAATATTTAGGTTTGTAAAATCTCTCCAACAGCATGATATGCTGCAGAATATGAAAATGGTTAAGCTAATGCTAAAGTTAACAGTGAAACTCCCAACTCTGTGGTTGCAAAGTCTCAGCCACATGTGAGTTTGGGCCAGGAAAGCAGGATTAGAAATGAACCCTGTGGGTTATAATGGCCAGAGAGACCGAGCTGGGTGGAGAGCTGAAGGACATAGAAACCAAAATACATTAGTTTTGCCACAGTTCTTCACAGTTCACTCCTGACCATTATTTTTAAGAGAATTAAGTTGAACATTCTCATCTGTCTGGATGTAATAATATCTTCTCACTTCCCAAACACATCAGCCGGTTTCTTTAATTCGGGCAAGCTGATTAAAGAACATCCCACAGAGTTCCATACCCCGCCTCAAACCCACGGACAACATCAAAAGCCCCTACAGTCACAGTCTAGTCTTTATTTCTTTTACAAATTGAACGCTTCATGGGTGGGAGCTGGAGACTAAACACCAATTTTGTACCACCTGTTTCTATTCTGGCGTGTGGTGGACTATTCTTATGAGTATGAAAACATTCCTGCCAACATGTCTGTTAGTATAAAGCAGCTCTGTCTTAATGATCTGTGTAGATTTATCACAAGTTCACGTTAAAGTGTCTTCTTGGTAAGGCAGGTTTAGTAAAAATGATGTGTGTGTTTTTACTAAATTTATTCTTAAAAGCTGTTTTGGATCTGATCTATACAATTGACCTGTCTTTCCCCTGACAGTTATTAAACTCAGTCCTACACTGTATATCATAAGTCATTGTCATGTTGCATAATGCTGTTGTTTTCAATACCATGTACATTACATCAGTTCTTACTTAGTCTGTGTGACCGACTGTATATTGTATGCTTGTCACAGCTTGTATATACTGGGTATTGTTTATTTATTGTTTGTAAGTATGTAAATTAGTTTATATTCTTATATAATACTATAGAGTGACATCATTGGCCAGAAACAAATTCTGTGTGTGTACCAACATACTTGGCAAATAAATCTGATTCTAACAATGTGATTCCTCAAGTCTTCATCTCATTGACAACAACTTGTGGGAGACACTAAAACATGGTGAGACTATCCTGCATCACCCATCTACCATAAAGGAGCATCTGGAGCAGTATAATTTGTCTCCAAACAGCTACAACAAATAATTGTCTTCTGAAATAAAAGTATGCGTAAGTATATAACTTTTGAGTATATATATATATATATATATATATATATATACACTGAACAGTGCTGAGAATGATCCACCACCCAAATCATTCCTGCTCTGATTACTGAATAGGGTGAAAGGAGACTGAGGCTATACTGAGACATATTATATATATATAGTTGCAAGAAAAAGTATGTGAGCCCTTTGAGATTACTAGGATTTCTGCAAAATTGGTCATTAAATGTGGCCATTAAACATTCATAGTGCAGGGTGGAAAAATTGTAAACCTTTTGGCTAATTACTTCTCCAATAGTTAATTGGAGCCAGGGGTCAGCCAACCTGGAGCCAATCAATGTGATGAGATTGGATATATTGGTTACCCACACACTAGTTTTGAGTTTGTTGTTCTCAAGAAGTATGGCCTGATGTGAACTATACCTCACACAAAAGAACTCTCAGAAGGCTTATGTTCAAGAATTGTTGACTTGCATGAAGCTACAAAGGGTTACAAAGTATCTCTAAAAGCCTTGATGTTCATGTGTCCATGGTAAGACAGACTGCCTACAAATGGAGAATGTTCAGCACTGTTGATATTCTCACTAGGCATGGTTGTCCTGTAAAGATAACTGCAACAGCACAGCACAGAATGCTCAATGAGATGAAGAAGAATCCTAGAGTATCCACTAAAGACTTACAGAAATCTCTGGCACATGTTAACTTTTTTGTTGACAAATCTACAATAAGTAAACATTAAACAAGAACATGAACAAGTTCATGGAAGGACACCACAGAGGAAGACACTGCTGTCTAAAAAAACCATTACTGCATGTTTGAAGTTTGCAAAATAGCACCTGTATGTTCCACAGCACTACTGGCAAACTATTCTGTGGACAGATTAAATCAAAATTGCATTGTTTGGAAATAACACACAAGGCTATGTGTGGAGAAAAAAGGCACAGAACACCAACATCAAAACCTCATCTCAATTGTGAAATATGGTGGAGGGGACACCGTGGTTTGGGGCTGCTTTACTGCCACAGGGCCTGGACAGATTGAAGTTATGAACTCAAAAATTAATTCCCAAGACACTCAAGACATTTTGCAGGAAAACTTAAGACCATCTGTCCACCAACTGAAGCTCAACAGAAGATCAGTGATGCAACAGGACCAATGGATCTGTGGCCCAAAACATAGAAGTAAATCAACAACAGAATGACTTTAACAGAAGAAAATACACATTTTGGAGTGGCCCAGTCAGAGTCCTGACCTCACCCCAATTGAGATGCTGTGCCATGACCTCAAGAGAGTGATTCACATCAGGCATCCCAAGAATATTGCTGAACTGAAACTGTTTTGTGAAGAGAAATGGCCTAAAATCCCTCCTGACTGTTGCGGAGGAAACGTTTGGTTGATGTTATTGCTGCCAAAGGAGGGTCAACCAGTTATTAAATACAAAGGTTCACATACTTTTTCCTCCCTGAACTGTGAATGTTTACATGATGTGTTCAATAAAACAATTTTTGTGCAGTATTACTTTAAGCAGACTGTGTCTGTCTATGGTTGTGACTTAGATGAAGAACACATTTAACAACCAATTTATGCAGAAATCCAAGGAATACAAAAGGGTTCGCTTACCTTTTCTTGCAACTGTATATTATATATATATATACACAGTGGTAACCCTACTTA
>BRDA01010852.1:18488-28614 GCA_036984385.1 Crenuchus spilurus
TTCCAGGTGACTACCTCATAAAGCTGACTGAGAAAATGACAAGAAAGCTGCCATCTAAGCAAGAGGTGCCTACTGTGAAGAATGTAAAATATAAAACATATTCTGGTTTGTTTAACACTGTTTTGTTTATTAAATAATTACAGATGTATTTCTTCATAGTTTGGATGAGTTTAGTATTAATCTACAATACAGAACATTTTTAAATAACGAAAAACCACTGAATGTCCAGAGAGTGTGTCCACACATTTGACTGGTACTGTGTATGTAACAGTACTGAGTTTAAACCAGGAGACAACATTTCAAATACAAATTCAGAATGTGTTGCATGTGGTCCAGGCACTTATGGGTTATGAGTCCAGTTGTGTTCATGTTCAGTAACTTACATTTTTACTTACGATGTTGGATTTAAATGCTCTATGTATTGTAGCAGTACTCTTATTTGTTACAGCCAAGCAGGTTTAATTGGTTAGGCTTTCAGGAGTTGAAAACTAATTAAAATAAATGATTGACAGACTCTCAGATCAAGACTGTCTTTAAGCACGGATACCAACATGAAGTGAATGGAAAACTCAGACAAAACTCAAATAATGCCAAGATGTAAATATTTGGACTCAGTGTTCATGTGATGATCTGATGGGGCAAAGTCCAAACCACACTCATATGCTTAGCCCAGTCTGTCATAACCAGTTACTGACTTGAGATGCTGGCCGAGAGAGAGAGCGAGAGAGAGAGATGGAGAGAACAAGAAAGAGACAGAGCGTGAATGAGAGAGAGAATTGGAAGGCAGATGGAATGAGAAAGACATTGAGGAAGAGAAAATGCAAGAGAAAAAGTGACAGAAAGAGAGAAGACAGAAGAAAAGACAAACAGACAGAAAGCAGGAGAAAGTGAAAGATTAAGAGAGAATGATGAGAAAGGCAGAGAATGAAAAACAGAAAGAAAGATGGAGAAAACAAGAAAGATACAGAGCATGAATGAGAAATAGAATGAGACAAGAGAGAAGAGAGACAATGAGACAGAGACAGAGACAGACTGAACAAGGAAGCGAGAAAGAAAGTGAAAGAACAATAAAGACAAAGAGTGAATGAGAGAGAAAGAGCAAGGTAGATAAAGAGAGAGGGAGAGAGAATCAGAAAGTATTTTAAACCTTTTTTGTTTTAATGTTGATACTGTTTGAAAAGTAATTTATTCAAACTTGAAATTAAATAATTGAGATTCAGAGGTCATTCAGAACAATGTTAACACAACAAAATGACTTGAAATGTCACATTATGTGCAAATAACAAAATATGACTTAAAATTTGAATCAAATTATAATCTGGTTTACAATAAAGTATTTCAGCAAAAAATGCTGGTTTATTTGGGAGCTAAATCTGGTGATATACTCCTAGGATACATGTTGTACAAAATCTTAAATTGTTATTTAATAGGATGCATGGTGTGCACTCTAATGAACATGCACATGTTTATTGCCGCTTATACATTTACACATTTTAATTACCCACAAGTGTTCTCGTAGAAGAATTGTAAGAATAGATGCAGTTCCTGATCAGTTGTCAGTCATTTTTCTTTATCATGTATTTTGTTGTACTTGCAGTTACTGGCTGCCAGATTTCATGTGACAGGATGTTTTAGTAACATCCACTAAAGAGGTTATGTTACTTTGAAACCAATACATATACTGTAGCTGATAATGACTGCACACTTTAGTGACCACCGTTCCTGAAAGGGTTAAAGGTTTCCCAGGTTCATGGGAAACAGCACCAGTTTCAGCACAATTTCTGGCGCTTTTATTTTGGTGAAAAAGTGGTATCTCTCTCTCTCTCTCTCTCTCTCTCTCTCTCTCTCTCTCTCTCTCTCTCTCTCTCTCTCACACACACACACACACACACACACACACACACACACACACACACACACACACACACACACACACACACACACTCCTTCTATTTGTGGACTGACAGCTTGGCCAACCATGTGTGTCCCTGGGAATTTTTCAGTTCTTCCCCATTGTGTGGGTGTTTACCTTTGGGTCCCTGTGGGCCAAAATCTCCTTTTTCTCCATTCTGGCCATCAAGACCACCTGGACCAGTAAGCCCTCGAGGACCCTGGATCCCTTTTTCTCCCGGTAAACCTGATAAGATGCACACACAGATTTATTAACTAGTAACAGGAAGTGTGGCTCCAATTTACACAAATGAAAACATGCATCCTTATCAGGACTGTGAGAAACGTCCTGTGGAGCAGTACTTCCTCTTTCAGCAAGCAGAGAGCATTCATCTTCAACAAACAGCAAAGACTGACAGGAGGTGTGTGTATACTGTACACTTTTAAAAATGTTTAAAACTTCAGAGGAACAAATTTTTTTACATCTCATAAGCTCCTCCTAGATAACAAAGAGATCAGATGGAAACATGGAGGCTTTGAGCATAAGATATGTCAGATATTTCTCCTGAGAAAACATCTCTTTAATCTCAGGCGTCAGATTTGAGTAGTCTAACATTTTTCTCAAACTTGCCAAAATAACAACACTAATCTTACTGAAAGTCTCAGACATTTCTCATGCCAGACAGAGTAGCAATGCTGTTCATGACTTATCAATTTATGAGTCATAAGTATATTATGTATCCTTTTTGCCTCATGTTATTTTGCCTAAGCAATTAAAAAAATTCTCAATATAAGACTTTTTAAAAGAGGCATAAAAGAAAAACATATGAGCAATACAATTTTCTTTATGGACTTTTTTGCATTTTATTTTGGATAAAATATCTTATTGGCAGCCAATTTTACTTATTTCAAGACAAAAGCTGTAATTCTGTCAAAATTTAGATTTAGATATTTAAGATTAAAAACAATTTTATTTGCTACTATATCAATATTTGAATTGCCCTAAAAACTGAAGAAGCATTTAATTTGAAAGTATTTTTATCTATGAGTGTGTTCTGTTTTATACCTCTTATTCCTGTCAAACCGGGAAGTCCAGCAGGTCCAAAAGGCCCCACGTCGCCCTTCTCACCTTTTGGTCCTGGTGGTCCTGAAAAAGAGAAGGAAACACCTTAATAACACAGGAAATGAACAATATCACAAATCTGTATAAATTCACCATTTGTGATCGGTGATCCCTTCTCATGGTATGATGCCTTGTAAAGGTGAGAAGGCTTGTGGGCATCAGGGAAGCAGAGAGCTGTGCTGTTGGGAGTTTTATCTCCTGTCAGGGTCTTGTATGGCAGAAAGGTCTTAGCAGAGGTGCCAGGCTAAACTTCACAACTAGAATAGACTATTTCAGCCACAGTCACAAAAGACGCTGGACAGATTAGTTCCACATCAGGAAACGAGAGCAGCTAGACAAGGCTGCTCTTCCTCACCATAACTATTTACCCCACACATTGAACATATCATGAGGGAAGCAGGACTACTGGAAGTTGTCTGAGGACTGAGAAAAAACATCAATAACCTTTAATAGAACACAATACTCAGAGCAGAACATCAGGAAGACCTGAAGGCCAGAAGAATGGAGTGAAAAGTGAAAAGATGGGACAAACCTCATAACAAGAGCACTAACTTTACCACTGATGGAGAATATGTCAAAGCAGACTGACACTCAGCAGAACAAGGATAAAGGATCTGGAGAAGATCATCAAATATAAGGATTTGTCTCTTCAAACAAAGACTAGAACTATCCACACTGTGAATGTGAATGCTGGACAGAAATAATCTTGCCATTGAAGTTTGGTTGTGGAGACTATTGAAAGAAACCTGGACAAATAGACGCTGGACCAATTCAAATCTAAGCTTTCAGCCCAGATAAATGAAATAAAGATCTCTTATTTTGGAAACATTATGAGAAGAACCAGTTCAGTTGAGAAGACAGTAATCAGAGGAATCATGAAGGAGCACTTAAGAAATCTGATGACCCAAACAGAAGACAGGATGTTCTGGAGAAACACCATCCAAAGAGTCAGAATCAACTTGATGGCTACGGATTTTCAGTTAAAGTGTGTTATACATGTATAAGAATTATCTTATTTCTAATCCATATCTCATTGAAACAAATATAGACATTCTGTAGCAATTTCATCTTCTAAATGTTCAATCAACTCATGATTTATGTTGGTAAGAAGAGGAAATATAATTTGAATTTGATGAAAACTTACCGTTGGTCTTCTGTCTGAATTTGTGTAAACAATGCATGTGTCAATTATTATGTAACTAGACTTTAATTATGTAATTATGCAGATATATCATGTAAATAAAAAGCA
Organism: Crenuchus spilurus; assembly: GCA_036984385.1. NCBI lineage: Eukaryota > Metazoa > Chordata > Actinopteri > Characiformes > Crenuchidae > Crenuchus > Crenuchus spilurus. The sequence goes on from BRDA01010852.1 coordinate 22,751, forward strand.
TAGTTAACAGAATCATTCACTAAAAATGAAGAAGGAGAATAAATGCTTTGTATCCAGGTCTCATCAGCACATTTGCTGTAAAGCTAACTGGCCACTATCAGCTTTCTTTTATCACAGCATTTTAGTTATTATTTACACAATTTTATGTCTATGTTCATTTTAACTTCACTCAAACTGGTCAAGGCTCAGAAATAGTAAATAAACATAAGAAGAAATATGGTCAACAGTATGTTAACATGCAAAATCACTTATAACACAAAACTACATTATGATATCAAGGTTGCTGTCAAAGTCAGTTCAAATTCCTCTGATTCATAACAAAGCTGCCCTGCAAGCTATGACTGCACCACATTGGTTTATGTAAACCTCAGTTTGATGGAAAACCTCCATCATGAAAGCAAATTCACAAACTTTGTCTTTAAGCACCAACAATGCTAGACCTCACAGCTATAAGCTTGGATAGATGATCATGCCGTGTAAGTCCCTTCTTGCATGCCAAGGTACCGTCTTCCTGGCTGCCCAATGTTTTGTTACTCTTGGCTTTGGGTGACCAGCTCTGTACTTTTTGTTGAAACGTTCTCCCAACAATGAGGAACACATTTACTTAAGCACATGAAAACAATAATGTTTCCTATTCCTCATTGTGTATCTTCTTTGTCATCAACTCTTAAGATCATCTGTTCTCCAGATCACAGACATAGTTACCACTTGGACCCCACACTTTTCAGAATATAACCCTTCATCACACATTCAAAGTTAGGTAGAATTTACAGATGTTGATGTTAGGTAAATTTACAGATGTAGTATTGGTAAATACTCTTACTTGAAGATTTAAGAGGGAAAGACTTTGCTGATATTCAGAACTACTGACCAGATAAAGAAAAAATATATATAAATAGAATATTTGGCAAGACAACACAATTAAATTGTTTTCTATGTAGTTAGATAAACAGTAGCATATACTATATAACTTAAATTGTGTTCACACTCTAAACAAATTGGATTTGTTTCTCAAATCAGATCTATTGAGATGACTGTCCACACTGTTATTTTAAAGTGATCAGATCAGATTTGCATGTTCAGACATCACAAACCTTTATTGTGGTAATGGCGTACAGTGGCTTGCAAAAGTATTCATACAATTCATACAAATTAAAGGCTTCAAAAATATTTAAAAAAAAACCCAAAAAAAAAAAACCAAAAAAACCCCAAAACACAAGAACTATGATTAGACTCTTTTGATTCTGGGTTAGTTTTAAGTTTGTTTAGGGTCGGCTTTCTGTCAGACAGTGTACTGGAGAATGTTTTGGGACCTGGAAAACTGGTGTGGTGCCCTTTGTAGCTCACTCTGGATTTGATGTGCCTTTCTTTGATGCACTGTGAGTGACGCCCAGTTCTGGCCACTTAATACTTTCATCCAGGCAAATCCTAATGGAATGACAGTTACATGATCATCCAGGTGCTGGAACACAGCCTCAGTTTAACCCACATTAAAACCAAACTCACGGTTAAAGGATGGTTTGTTTTTGTCTCACTCCCTCTCGCCTATGAAACCATTAATACATTGGGCCAAATACATTCTGGTCAAGCACGGTTATATAGGTGTTAATGGAATTTCCTCTCTGCCACTGATTTGAGAACAGTTTTGTGTCTTTTCTCATAATAGATAGGTTCAGGATGAGGAAAATGGACACCAGTGTGTGAAAAAAGACCACTTCAATAGCCACCAAGGGTTAATAACTTCCCCATGTAGCAGCTGTAGCTGAGTCGGAATGCAAGTTTTGGGTGGGGGACCTCCACCTGGGTTTTGCTTGGCTTAGAATCTACATTTAACTCTATTTTCTCTCCTGCAGAGAATGTCTGGGAGAAGCTTTTTTTTGTGATGTTCACCCAAGATTCAAATAGTTGGGAGGATGTGGATTATCACAAAAAATCTCATGTTTTGTTTTTATATCACTTCAAAATGAACAATCCTGCATAAAGTAGAACATTACTTCCAGAAAGTTGATGATAAGGTCACCATATACTTTATGAGAAACCCTGTTGATGCCATGCTCTAGGCCAGGGGAGTTTGGTGATTTCTCTGCTCTGACTATTAAAGCTGGTAATTGCCTGCTGAGCAGATTCAGGTATGTTTGATCAGGAAGATCACTTAACTGTGCAGGAGTCCAGACCTCCAGGACTGACGGTTGACACCCCTGCTCTAGCCCTCCATGAACATACTGACCACAGAGATGCTCTTGGTTGGATATTCTTGCGTATTTTGTGATCAAACAATCAGACCAGTCAGTGTCAGTGATGTGCTGAACATTATTAACAGTAACATACTAACATTACTTCAAAAGAGTAACATTAATTAATAATATTGTAGCAGAGGGCTGGAAGGTCCTCCGTTTGATCCACTTTGACAGGATGGGGCAGCCATGGCCTAGTGGTAAGGATTGGTAAGGTTGCCGGTTCGATCCCCAGACAGGACATGACTAAAGTGTCCTTGAGCAAGGCACCTAACCCCCTAACTACTCCCCAGGCGCCAGTGGATAAGGGCTGCCCACCGCTTCGGGCACAAATTCTCACACCTAGTGTGTTCACTAGTGTGTGTGTGTGTGTGTGTGTGTGTGTGTGTTTCACTGCATGAATGGGTTAAATGCAGAGGTCAAATTCCTTTGTGTGAAAAATCACATTGGCACATTGGCATTATGTGACTGAAGTTACCTTAACCAACACATCTAAACCTCAACTGCTCCCTGGGTACCATGAATTGCCAAGTATACTCACTGCCACCTAGTGTGTGTATGTTTGTTTCACTGCACAGATGGAGTAAATGTCAAATTTTTCTATCCAGCTAATTTCATAATCTAGCTATTTTGCTAATGCTAATTGTAACCTTTTTGGCTTTATCCGACTTGTTTATGTCGGGGTGGAAGAGTCTACTGTCTATAGGTAGCAATGGTCTTTGCAAGTAATATACTTTGAGAGTAGATACATTATTGTAAAACCACATTGCGATACTTAAGCGCTTTGATATTTTCTTACAGCCCTACTTTCTAGGAATGTCTCCTTGAAGCCAGTCTTCATTGTCTCCTACTTGACACTGTGCGAGGATCAGCTGTCATCTGAAGGAAAGGCAAACCAGCGGTTTGGCTTTCTACACTAAAACACTTCCTGATTTTGAGGCCACAGGAAATGTCCTCCATATTTGTTGAACAAACACACACAAAAAATTATATAATGGACGCAGCACCAAAGTGATGCTGGCAGGACCACAGAGTGCAGGCAAAAACACGTCCCTCTGGATGCTATTACCACTAATCAAGAGGTTCCATGATTACATATTTCCACTCTTTGGCCTTCAAGAAATATCCACAGGTTTCATATTGTTTTTTTCTGCTCAAGATAATTAGAAATAAGTTTTCCTGGACGCAGTTTCCACCGGCTGCCAGGCCTAAGGCTAGGTATGGAAGCAAAGGTCACTGATTCAAGCAGAGGCAGAATGCCAAAGAGCGTTATACCACAGAGCTGTGCTGGTCCACTGGCAAACCCTCATCATAATCACACACAAATGTACTGCAGTCTGGATGTAATGAAGGACCAGATGCCTTCAGTATGAAATGTCTTCAAAAGTCCAGCGGGAATCGTTCCAACCTTTTTATGAAACCATCTCTCTCTCTCTCTCTCTCTCTCTCTCTCTCTCTCTCTCTCTCTCTCTCTCTCTCTCTCTCTCACACACACACACACACACACACACACACACACACACACACACACACAGGGACTGAAACACACAGAGACAACTTTATGCACAAACGGCCTGCTAAAATGACATCACCCTGAATGCAAGACTGCAGAAGAGGGATTCAGGTCAGGGACAGTCTATTTTATAACCAAAACAAACCATGTGAATGACATTTGGTGGGTTGAACAAATACCAGTGAGAATACTGACGAAAGCTTGAGGAAAACCCTGCTACATAGAAGTCCAATGGTGGTATAATAAGGTTAAGGTGTGTGGATAGCCATTACCATGAAGGTTGATTACTTACTTTGTTTTTTTGTTTTCACAAGTGTTCTGCAATGTTATGTTTAAATATGAACACAAGGCATTATTTAATTAAATATGTGCATATTTGCACTCATTTCAAGAACAGAAATCTGCTCAGTAGATAAAGTCAGTCAACATTCTTGCTTTATTTTGCTAACATAATAAAATTGAGGGTTTTGGATCCCTCTTTTTATCACTAAGCAGAAAATACTGCCAACAGCCATTAAAAAGCATTTGTCTCTTCCCAACACAAAGCCCTACTGACTAAATGTACTGAAGGCAGACCCTTCAAGATTTTTCAAGTACTGTGCAGTTTTTGAAAATACAAGCATTAGTACTTTTCAGTCTCAATTAGAAGTATGCAGATAGGAATGGAAGTCTGAATAACCTTTGTTTACAAGGGTGTACTCAGACTACGTGACTGTGCCTGGGCACATCCACAGTCTGGTGCATTTGACTGGTGATAATTCTCATAATGGAATCAAAGCACTATTGTACGTAGCTCTGGATAAGAGTGTCTACCAAATGCTGTACATGTTAATGTACTTACTAGTGTGATTGTTCTGTGCCATGCTTATTGGCTTGAAGAGGTCGGTTCAGGCATGGTTCAGTTGAATTTGTGCACAGTATACATACAGTGTCCTCTATAATTATTGGCACCCCTGGTTAAAAAGTGTTCTTTGGCTTCTAATAAATTCTTTTTTTTTAATAATATTGGACAACAATGCAAAAAAAGAGAAAAATCTAAACTTTAATTCAAATGCCTTGATTTGGCAGGAATTAAGAAATAAAGAAATAAGAAATTAAGAAAATAAATATTTTGAATGAAATCATGTGTGCCACAATTATTGGCACCCCTGGTGTTAGTACTTTGTACAACCTCCTTTTGCCAAAAAAAAAACAGCACTTAATCTTGTCATATAACTCTTCACAAGAATACAGAAAGATGGATCTTTGACAATTCCTCTTTGCACAACCTCTCTAAATCATCCAGAGTCCTGGGTCTTCTCCTATGCACTCTCCTCTTCAGCTCTCCCCACAGGTTTTCTATTGGGTTGAGGTCTGGGGACTGAGATGGCCATGAGAGGAACTTGATTTTGTGCCTTGTGAACCATTTTTGAGTAGATATGGCCACATGTTTAGGGTCATTATCTTGCTGAAAGACCCAGTGATGACCCATTTTCAGCTTTCGGGCAGAGGCCACCAGATTCTGATTCAAAATGTCCAGATATTTCAAAGAGTTAATGATCCCACATATCCTTACAAGCTTCCCAGGTCCTGTGGAGGAGAAACAGGCTCACAGCATCACCGATCCTCCCCCATACTTAACAGTGGACATGACGTGTTTTTCTGCGTACTCATCCTTAGTGTTATGCTTACAGTGTTTGTTACCAAAAAGCTCTATTTTGGTCTCATCTGACCAAAGGACATGGTCCCAGTTAAAACCCCAGTACTGCTTGGCAAACTCCACCCTTTTACACTTATGAGTATAACTCAGAAAAGGCTTTCTCCATGCATGCCTCCCAAACAGCTTGTTGGCATGTAGATAGCATCTGATGGTTGTTTGGGAGACCTCGTGGCCCCAAGATACTACCATTTGATTCAATTCTCTTACAGTGAGCTTTGGAGAACTTTTTACTTCTCTTACCATCCTTCTCACTGCGCGTGGTGGCAAGATACATTTGCGTCCTATTCCAGGCTTGTTTGTCACATTTCCAGATGTTTTGAACGTTTTGATGATTGCTCTGACTGTAGATAAGGGCATCTGCAGGTGAGTGGCTATTTTCTTGTAGCAATTACCTGATTTATAAAGGTTAACACACATC
>BRDA01010854.1:0-34496 GCA_036984385.1 Crenuchus spilurus
CTCTCAACAAGATCTTGCTAGCATGTGAGACCAGTGCAATGGTCCTGTAGTTCTTGCACTGGAGCAAGTCTCCTTTCTTGGGCAGTGGGATGAAGCCATTGATTAAATAGTGACAGATTGCTATGACTATTATAATGTTTGTCTTCTTCAGAAGTATCTCATGAATCCTTTTTTTCTTGTGTTCTTTCTCTTATGGATTTTAGGTCTTCAGAGCTGTCCAAGAACATTAAAATACAATACTTTTCCAGACTGGGAATATTTTTCTAGATCTTTCTCAGTGTTCAGTGTTTTTCTTCTGTTTCTCCACTCACCCATTAGCACCTTGTTATGAAATGTTATTTTTGGTCACTTAGATCTGAACGTGGTTCTTTTCACTGTGTGTCAGACAGTTAAGCAGCAGCTCTAACACTTATAACGAAGCACCAGGGGACCCCATGGATGATGGTGTGGGCGTTTCAGCAGCTGGAACAATGAGTAGGGTGATGGTATTCATCTTGAGAACACAGACATTTACTCCGAATCACAGCCTAGCCATCATTTTGGCCACCAACGGATCACTGAGCGCTGAATCCTTTCATTTATGTAAGAAGCAGCCTATGGAAGACAAGTGGCTCTAAACTGCTATCAGCTAGTCTTATAGTATCCATATCAGAACCATATTTAGCTGGAAATTGCTTTGAACTGGCTCTGTGCCCAGGGCCACCACCGAGCACAAGGCAGAGGACCGTCATGCTCCAACTGCAGAGACTCTAACCAATCAAGCACAACGATAACATGAGAGCGACTGATATTTTTCACCATGGTTCTAGGTTCCTATAGCTTCATGCTTGTCAGATATACACAGGATGCCATCCAGTCTGAATAAATACACAACTCCTGCTTTTTATTTATGCACAATTTGAGCATGATTTTCTGCACAATTTTTAGTAATACATATGCAAATTTTGAAGTGTTGTGACACCCTTTACATCCATTTCATTCATAGTTCCCAATCTTGTCTCTATAACATACTGTACTGGTACAACTATTCTCCAGATAGCACAGTGGGCAAACTTTGGTGAACACTGTAGCTGTAGTACATTTAATTCTGCTGTCAGAACAATGTTTGCTGTATTTTGTGTTTGGCTGCATTTTCTGAATGTTGAATAATGATTCTTGAGGAACAGAGCTTGGTGACAAACCCATCATCAGCTACATGTTGGTCTATGGCATACATGAGTTCAAGTTATGTAAATAGTTGTCATATCATCATAAGCCCACCATCAAACAATGGTTGAAAGTCAGTGTTGTGCCAGTATAAGCCCACTGTTAAATAATCATATCAACATAGGCCCATGAGCCAACATGTAATTGACCCAATGTGATTTGCCATAAACAATGTACGTGAGCCAATGTTAGGAACAGTGTGTACTTGTAGAATTCAACATTCACCTAAATACTCCAGTCATTTTTATAAAAAATACTAAATCTTTACATATCAGCACTACTTTGGTCTATAGTTATGTAAACTGTAATATCATAAGCCCACCATCAAACAATGATTGACAGCCAACATAAGACCACCATCAGGGAAACATCAGACCAATGTCAAACCCTGGTTGGCAGCCAACGTCAGGCCAACATACCCACAGGCCAAAATGTTCAGTGTGATTTGCAAAGGTTATGCCAGCATACACAATGTAGTTGAACCAATGGTGGGTCAGTGTATACTTGCCATATGGATCAAATCCTCTGGTGTCATATGTTTCAAATATTTAATCACAATTATTTGCATGATGCTAGTGTAGCTATTTGCAATTATCTGCATTTTTCTTATTCTCCAAATTTTGATTCGAAAAGATACTCAAAGCATCTAAATGAGTGAACTAAATGAGTGAAAACTAGTTTATTAATCAGAATGTATTTACATTTCAATGTATATAGTAATATCAGAATATTACACACACTTAACTAATAGTGGAAATAATCAACCTTGGCTCAGAGTGCTTGCTTAATGGTAATCCCTGACACTTTCCTTGTTTATCAGTATACAGGTTATTTGGTCCAATGTAGAATGTCGATTTCTCTGTACCACATGCAGGAGTCAACGTTCCCCTCTGGCATCAGCAGCCAGTACAGGGAGTCTCTCAATATATGAAGTACACCTCAATACACCTTCACTATAGCATCTCTAGAACATCCCACAAAAAGTTAGCAGCTACCAGTCTTTGCTTGGTACCCTCTTATTATGTGTTTTTGAACATCAGTCAAATTGTGTAATTTGCTCATGATGATTGTTTTGTACTCTTCCACAACTGACTGGGATGGTCACTTATTTATACATATAGCTTTGCATCACACAGCAACTGTAACATCTCAGGCTGAGTTCATTCCAAACCAGAGCTGGGCATAATATTCTGATATGACCATGTATTTATTCTTGAATAATTTGAAGGCAGGGTTTATATGAACTTGAAAACGTGATTTGTAGGTAAACATGAGAATGTGATATGAATGTAATCTTGTTATAACAGAAGTCATGTATCCTTCCATTTTGCGGTTGTTTTTGATGGTTTTCTGCCACACGGCTCAACAATGTTGAGTAATCTGAGTTTAATAAAGATATGGATGAGGTTTGAGTAGGTTGAAAGATGTTTTTTAATGTATTTTTACAGAACTGATTGTTTGAAACATTAGAATTGCAGCTCCACTTGCAAACCAAAGAAGTCAAATGTAGACCCTAAATTTGTATTGGATGATTGACAAGGAAAATGTGTTTATGATCTGTTCTTTACAAAAAATATACATACATTATTAGACTTCTAATAAGATATAGCAGCAGATCTAAGAATATATGAGAAATTTACATAACATCTAAGTCCCTTAGTAAAACCACACAGTCAATACAGGCTGTAGAGCACAAGATTCCTGTTGAAGAAGGGGGAAAACATGCTGGTGGAGTTGCCAGCACAAATCGGACGAGTCAGCGCATGCTGTCATCTTAATCAGTGTGTTTAAGAGGGCCATTACATGAGGTCTACAAATCCCCAAAAGGCACAATTACCAGTGGAAGGAGCTGATTTATCGGCCCATATTGCATGAAACCCAAGACTGATGTCGGGGTAAGATAACCACCTCACAGAAAACAGCACAAAGTGGACAAACGTGAGTTGGCAAACCTAAAGACTTTATATTAGCAAATAAATTAAATGAAGCCTATCTGCACCTTCTGCTCCTGGAAGACCATTTATATTAATGTGGCATGTGTATAAAAATAGAAAACCAGTCTTAAAGAACACATATCTCTGAAAACCACTTTTTTAAAATAAATGATTTTGATCATTTGTTCATAAGGGCTACATCAAGCCAAACATGCCTTTGAGCTTGCACACTTTCTGTGGCTTCATATTGCCTGTTGTGTACACTCCTCTCCTGCTGACATTGAATGATACGTTCTATGATAAGTTGGAAAATGATTCTATCACAGTTCTAGTTGTGGTGATGTGTGAATTATTGGAAGTGTATAAACTAGAAGAAAAAGATGAGGATGAGCTGTTCAGACAGCTGCTGTGGAGCACAATCATACCTCCCTGTCTAACAAGTGTTTGATTTTAAATCAGGCAGACTCAAAAACAGCCAGGCCTTTTAGAAGTATGATCAGGATGAGGGTGCAGGACTTGGATTCACACCACTCCTCAAAATTGTACATCTTTGTGTCGTGACACAGCCCTTTTCTAACAACTAATAGGATTTGTTGTGCAGTGGTTTTATGGATATGGTCCACCATCCAAGTAACATCTGGCAGCAGAGATGCTATTGTAAGAAGCTGATCAATGATGAATGATGTAGAGGGAACTGATAAACCATGTAACAGACATGTGCATCACTAGGATGTAAAGACAAACAGTAGTCTTGAGGGCCTGGAAGAGCACCAGTTTGGGGGGGTTTCTTCCCTGGTGAACATCATCAGCTCTGGGAGGTTAGGGTTGGTTGGTGGCACATGCCAGAGGAAGTAGTGAGCACATAAGCTTTTACTTTCACTTGCAAAAAACATTTGGGGCATGAGGAAAATGTTCCTCCCTAATGATACTCCTGAAAACAATGATTTAGTTTTACAACCCAAAATCAGAGAACAGTTTAGACAGTATGGAAAATGCAATAAGTGTCTCTAACTTAGTTTGACAGTACAAGTTGTTGTCACGTTTTTTGTTTAAAAATTCTCTTAAAAAAGCATGTGGTTTTGCATTGACTTGTTGAAAAAAGTCGGAAGTAATCTTACGATGAAGGCATCTTATGTTGCTCAAGGGCACTGACACAACCCCATACCATGACAGACCCAGAGCTCAGAGAATTCAACAACACTTCTGAACATGGTTAACATAAGGCTTATTTTTATACATTAAAATTTTAAGTGACATTTGTGAATGAAATGTCATATTGTAGTGCTTGACAAAGGTTTCCCAAAGTAATCTCTTCCCAATGTGGTTACATCAGTTATTGATGAATTGTTATTGATGCAGTGCCATCTGAAAGATTAGAGATCACAGGTGTTCAGCTTAGGCTTGTGCCCTTGCTCTTTAAGCACTGAAATTCCTACAGATTCCTTGAATCATTTAATTATATGATGCACTGTAAAGAAAAAAAATATATACAAATATATTCCATTTACATGTATAAATTTTGTAAATAAAGAATAAGTGTGCAGTAAAATGTATAGATGTTCGTTCTCTTGAACTGTTTTTTTTTTTTTTTTTTTTTTTTTTTTTTTTGGGTTAACTTATTTTCAAAATCAATTAACATGCATTTTAACCAGGGGTGCTCAAACCTTTACACAAAACTGTGTGTATCCACTAAAATAAATGTCATACTGTAGCTCGGTTTAGTTGAAACTGATTTTAAACCTTTAACTTTAAAGACAAATGGAGCTCCAGATACATTCATAAATGTTGTTGGTTTTATGTCTGAATAAATTATTAGTGCAGCTACACGCTTATGAAGGAAAATTGGAAACAAGTGCAATATTCATCAACTATGATTGCTCTGTCTGAAATCTGAAAACTGTATTTTCATGTGAAGCTAACAGGAAAGTAGGAAGAGTCTGCAATGCAGAAAAGGGGGCATTAACATCTTATTTCTCCCTGAGTGTTTATCATAACAGAGCAATATAACTTAAATTAAGCAGAAAATAGCAAAATACCTGCCAGTCACAACAGAATACGTTTTGAAATACTGTGAGTCAGTCATACACAGACACCAACTGGGGATCAAAACAGGGGGTTCATCAATGTCTTAATCCAATAAAAGGCATTTCATTTTAGAGGAAGGGATGTGGATATATAAGAAGAAATCATAGTTAATATACTCTAATAAAAAGCATCATTTATAGTTCAGGTCTTGATAGCTTTAGAAAAACACTTCAATAAAGGAGTAATCAGCCATACCACTAAAGAGTAGTAAACAATATTCATGAAAGTGATTATTGATTATTTTTAATCAAACTGCTAGTTCCTGAATTAACTAGTTTATGTTCCATAAACTAATAGCAACTGAACAATGTTTTAAGTTCACCTCCTTTAGAAAATGACATCAGTGTAAGAGCAATCTAAAAGTTTTTAGGCTGGCAATTTAAAATTAAAGCTCCCCCTATTCTACTTCCAGCTGGGTAGATGACATGGCAATGGCCAGAAATAACATACAAGGACAATGAATAACTAAAAGCGTACAGAGGCTTGACGATACCTTCACAGTGGTATAGTGGTAAAGTGGGTCATGTACATCAGACGACCAGTTATTTTGTGTTTTTGAAGGCTGATGTTCAGCTCAGCTAGTCAAGCATTCCAAATCACTCAGCGTGGGCTCTTCTTACCACGCTTGGATCAGAAGAGACAACAGAATGCTCCTGTACTGCAGGTTCTATACTGTGGAAGTTATGTTAGGAAAGTTAGCTATCGTACTTCTGTGTGTATGTTTTAAGAGCTTTGATCTGTTATAAGACACACCTGATGTAGAATGTATAGAGAACTTTAGATGTTTTGCATTCAGAATCATGCCCAAACAATGAACTGTATGTGTAGATTGTATAGTGCTAAATAGCATTCCAATTTTTTTTTATTTGTAATACTGCTTTCTTTCATTAAAGAAACAAAATAACAATGAATCCCCCCTTCTTCCAGGTATGACAGCTCCTAACTAAATATCTAAATGCTCTCAGTACCAAACTCTCAACTGGTATCTCAAAGAAAAAAGAATCAAGATGATGGAAACCTTTTTTCATCAGTGATTAAAGTGAACACTGGCATAAAATTACAGATTATAGCCCATCTGTTGTCAATTAATAAATGGTCCATTTGTGACCACAGGACTGCTGATATAACTGAGTGAGTGGTGTTAAATGTCAGTGGAGTGCAAACATCTACTGGTGAAGGGTATAGCAAGTACATATTTTTGTGTTAATTAATTATGATTACAAAAACATCTGTTATTATAGATGTTCATGTTACACTTTTCAAATATGCCAGCAAGGACAGCAAACCGATGTGGCCGTCACTACATCAGGACTCATGTAGCGTACAGGAATTAATGAGGAACGTCCCAGTTTCTGTAAAAACCCTGCCTCAGGCACACAGCTCCCATGTGGAGACCTAAATCGGGCAGGTCACGATTCATTTAGAGGTGACAGATGCTCGGGGTGCCCGAAAAGGCCATTTAAGCGCATGTGACTTCAGTCAGGGTTCGGCCCGTAGAGTAACTGTAAAAGATAATGCAGAGAGATTTAGAGTAAACCGACAGTAGAAGCCACCCATTATTCAAATGGATGATTTAAGGGATGATGCAAAGTCATGTCTATTAATGGCCTTTGTTACATTTGTTTGGTTAAAGTTGTCTTTACTGAGGCAGTGTTTTAAGTGCTGAGAAAAATGGAATTACATAATTGATTTCATTCTGCCCATCATGACTGTGGAAGACCACAGTCTCGTCCTTGGCTGTGACACGTGCATCATGTCTTGGGGAAGGCAACGCAGCAAATTAATAATGAAATGATTCACATGCATATTTCACTCTCTTTTGGGAGGAAAAATAACCCTCAAAGCTGATGTGTGTAACCGTGTTTATAATGTGATTGAGTCGTGTATGGCGCTCCTTTGAATAATTGTTAGGGGTCATGAAATTTTCAGCAGGCCTGGGAATGGCGAAGGCGGGAACTACTTTGAGGATAAATTTGTTCTCGAGAGCAAGTGAAGGTCCTGATGCTCCTTGACAAGTCGAGAAAGGATCTTTGGGCTTTAGCAGCCGAGAGCCAGAACTTCGGATTCTATTACGCCTTTCTTTCCTCCCTCTTCTCCGAAACAAACGAGACAAAGCAGTTGAGAGGTGGGGGGGCCCCAGGGGCCTTTTTGTCTCTGCCACTGAATGATACCTCTTCTCACAGAGCCTTTACCTTTCAGGTGCGCTCATTATCCCTCAAAACAAATAGCTCCTTTATCCCAGTGCCCCCCCTCATTTGTTTAAGACAAAGTCATGTAATTAAAATCTAATCAAAGAGGGGAGGGAACCCATGAATATTTAAATCTGTTTGCCTTCTGAATCTTAATGAAATGGTAATTTATGAGAGCTCCGGGCTTAATTCTGGCCAGGGAGCAAATTAACTGGATTTTCCAAAGATTCCCTAAAGTAATTTCTCCCCCCTCATATCCTCGGTGTTTAACATATGGAAATATGATTAAAACTTCTATTTAAAGCCCAGATCACCAAAGTGTTTGTGAAATCAAGTCTTTGTACATACTGAGATAGCAAGTACGCACTTGCTTTCACAGTAGAGCAGGACTTGTTCAGCCAGGAAGATTTAAGCTAGCAAGCCAAGAAGCTGACTAGCCAAATACTGTGGGCTAAAGTAGAGACCTGCACTGTTTAATAGGCTTATGACAGCAAACACTTCATGGGTGGTCATAAAATGCTTCTAGAGTGATAGTTTCCTGGATTCTGATTTGACCACTTTTTACTAGACCTTTTGGCTCTCTACAGTGGACTTACCTCTGAACTGGGAAGTCAGAGCTTGAAATTACATCCTTTGACATCTGACATTTGTGTTACAAAGTGGGGAGACATCTGGATGCCTCTAAGAATGGAAGTGTTGCTAGCAACAAGCTAGCCCGCTAGTGATATGAAGGATAAACAGGGATGGAATGGGCTTCTGGATGCTTTAAAAAGTCCAGAACAGAATGTGTATTGACTGGCCATCAGAATTGGAATTCCAGGACTGGAATAATTCCCAGTGGGCCACTATGTATCTGGGCTGCATGTTTTTTTATTTATTTATTTTACATAGTGTATATTTAGTGAATGTGAATCTAGACCTCCTGCCCCGTTATCTGATGAATTGAAAGCTGCCTACATCCAGTTGTCCAGCCCCCTGTTGAACAGAAATTGCAGCCTTTGTGGTTGTGATTGTAAAGGGCTGGTTTGTTCCCAGTCCAGCCCTGGGCATAAACTTAACCCTCTGGAGTCTGAGAGTATTTCAAATACTCTGATGTAGTCTGACATGGCTTGACTTTTTTTACAAATTACACCTATCAAAAATATTTTTTTCCAAAGTTTTACACAAGGTTTTGTTCAGCACAAACTCAATAATAGCAGTGTCAAAACAGTAAAAGTGTCTCTAAACTTAGACTTTCCAAAAACCTATTATCAGATGTGCTGATATATTGTGAAAAAAATAAATAAAAAATTTTTAAAAAAGACTTTTGAGCCCTGATGAACTGAATAAAAAAGAGGTGTTGGCTACACACGGGTCATTACAGTATTAAGAAATTGTATTTGGTTTTATTCGTAAAGCTTAATGATTGTGACTTGACATCCTGTTTCACTCAGCCACTAACCGTACATTGAATATTATGAGATCAATGTGAAACACTTAGAGAGAGGTCTATTGTTCAAGTTCACCTCAGGTGAGAGGTCTTTGTTTGGTAAAAATTCAACATATTCCAAAGCCAGTAATCCAACCAATGGCATGTCCAGAATTACCATGTCATTATCATATGAATGACAGCTTGCGTTGTTTGGCAGGATAAAGTCGGTCTCACATATGTTTCTCTGCTTATTTCAGAGCAGACTCCAGAGGGTTAACACTTATGATATTCTCATGATTACCTGTTCAAAACAAATTTCATGGTCAGTGTTATAGATAGTCTACTGCAGCTTATATGCTGAATGATTTTAAGAAAATCTCCAGAAAAATATAGCAGTACTTCTTCATTACTATTCATGGTGTGGACGGCCATATTGATTTGACATCTTACACTAAGCATAGTTGAGAAAACCTTCCTGAGGCAGGAATTTCCAGTTAGGCTGGCATTTTCTATTTTTTTTCCAAGTAGGATGTTAGAAATGAACACAGAATATGTCATAATAATACAGTATGTCTGATGCTCATATGACAGCAACAACGCATATTAGTTTAGCCTTGTGGTCTTGCTAATGATTTATGCTAACAGCTAGCAGCTTGGGTAAATTCACCAATGAATGTGTTTGATCGTGCAACTGTTAGCACTAGCAGGCAGCTTAGCCTGCAAGCTATGCTTTGAGTGGTTTTCTTGCACTCTTCTCACATTTGACTAATGAGAGACATGCTCACATGTTCAAAACCTGCTTAAGTCTTATTCCCAAAGCTGATGGCAGTGCCAGATGAAGGCGATAATATAACCTAAAGAGACTCAGGGCCGTGCAATTACAGCAATTACTGAGACACCGTTTAGAATGCTGTCATTACTTCTTCTAAGTGACAAATTGGATGTCATAAAAGGGAAAAACACTCTTAGTTAATGTGCAGTGGCAAACTCAGAAGATACAGCAGATTGACTTGGGAATTAGATGTAAATTGCACAAATATAAATCAAATCACTTTTTCAGTCCAAAGTTAGTGAAGAATGAGTGTCACCAGGTGGCAAGACATCTGCTCTGATGCTTTCTCCAATGAGGCTTAGCCACTTCTTCAAATGCTGACCACATCAGTCAAAGTTTAACTGGTCAAGCTAGGTGATTAATGAGCTAATAGAATCCACTGCCCTAGAGCAGGGATGGATGGACCAGGGTAGAATTCCCAGTGGGCCTTGACCTGTCAGTCCAAGAAACTACATTTACAATAAATTGTACTAGTAAGAGTAGGTTTAATTAAACTCTTACTCTAGTGTGTTTCTATAAGGAAATCATTTTACTTAGCCATATTCATCTACATTACTTATGTTACTTTTTAATATGTTTAAATCAATACACATTCAGTACATTTCATTCTTCCAGAGCCTACCCAAGTTTGCGAGGTGAGTTCTGCCCTATAAAGTACAACAAGATCTGTGTAAAGCAAGGCCAGAGTCATTATAATGTGAGGAGAATGATCCCAAATTAATGGGAAAGCTCAGAATGCTCAACATGGCATATGATTCATACAAAGTCCCATTCTTCACACACTATGCAGCTATGTGCATGTGTAGTAGAACAACAGGAATAAACTTCAGTCAGTCACTAAAAATTGATTATTTCACCTTTGCCCGAATTTTACCAGCAATTTCAAAAATGTTTTTGAAATGTTTCAGTGGCTTTTAGTTTGGTATATAGATCTCTCCCCATTGGAAAACACAGGAATCTGGTCATTTATGACTGGAATAACTGCCTGTGGGTGTTAAAAAGATGGCAATCAAGTAGCTAGACTTGCCTATACGTACTTTGGCAAGGCTGCTCCATGAAGGTCTATCAAGCCCTACACCCATCCAGATTAAGTGTCGAAAAAAGGGAAATATCCTATCTTATATCTAGAAACCAATCTAGATATATCTACGAATGTAGATAATCTACCAAAGCCAATGAGTTGATTTCACCTAGTCTATAACTGAATTATGTGATATTAACTACATAATTCCATCCCAAGAAGGTGCCACTGAGATAAACACAGATAGTAACAATGATAGTCTGGAAATTCCAGGCCTAGGTTTTGCCCGTTCCTGCTTACTGTAGTAAATTCTCATCCAGCAGTAAGTCTGGCTCTTAGTACCAAGGACAAAGGCTCCTTGACACCACTTTCATTATTTATATCCAACAAGAAGGCTGGTAAAATTCTGAGTCCCCTCAAGCTATCTAGTTCCAATGTGAACATCTTGCTGTTAGCCTTCTACCCAGCCACAACATGATACTGCTGTCCACACCTTAGCATATAGCCTTGTAACTGACAGCACAGATCAACACCAGCTGTCTCCAACAGAGCCAATATAACACCACTGTCTAGACCTGTCAAAATGCCATGATTGGACACCTGGATATTATGAGACACCAAACATACCAATCTTTCAAATTAACACATAGCTCATCCATCAAGTCAGATCCTGATGTGCTGCTATAGTGTTAAAAACATGTCTTAATTATATGGTAAAGCATAAAAGTACATAATTATCATTCTGAATTGTGTTTACAGTTTGTCAATAATTTTAAAATTAAGCCCTCAAATAAGCAGTTCATTCAAAAATCACATTTACATAATTGCACTTACTGATGTCATCAGTCAGACAAGACATACTTAAGACTAAATTTTGCTTCTTTAGTTTAGAACTGTATCCTCAAGACTAATTCTGCTAACATACACTGTTTCTGTAAAATAATATTAATAATAAATAAATAAATAAAACTTAATCACCAAAATTCAACAAACTCAAAACCCAGATCTTAATTAAGGTCTCACGGACTAGTCAGTGCAGTTTAAAACTTAGTATGACTTAATGTATGACTTAAAAAAAAAGAAAACTTATGTAGCTGAATGCTGCATTTGATATATTTGGAACAGTTTTAGTGACTATCAATCTTAGTCAATCTTCTACCAGTACTGCTGCTGTCTGAAGTGAGGGTTTATTCAATTCTGAAGGCAACCAGTAAGTCAAACTAGTCAAACCACTATCTGAATGGGCTTTGAGCAGGTTGAGAGAAGTTTTTGTGATGTATCTTGACAGAAACAATTGGGCTATTGTCAGGAAAGGGGTAGACAAGTCAGGTGCAAATTTTCCTTTATTACACAAAACAGAAATCATTGGCTGTGAACTAAAAACTGTGGCTGTGATCTCAGAAACTATAACACATGGGGTGACACAATACAATGACAATACAATGACCAATAAAGACTGACACATGAGGGAACATGTAAACCAAACATAATCAGACATGAGATGAGGAACCAGGGCTGTGAAATCACGAGACGAGCTACTCAGAACATGACGCAGGCAGGACTAAGACAGACATGATGTAGCATGTAAACAAAAGGCACATGGACAACACAAAGATGAGGTTGTGATGAGAGGTTTCACAGTTATTTAGGTTCTTGTGTTTGTTAGCAATTTTGGACTTCAAACGTGTCTCAGGTGATCTTCTTTAAACTACATTTAGAAAAATATGTGCATATGATTCCAAGATGAACCAATCCTTTTAAATCCAATCTGCATCAAATCTATGGACTTCATCTTCATTGGAACAACACAAAAAATGAGATTAACTTCAATAAGAAATATTCAGAATTTTTGCTCAGCATTTCTTTAGTGGTCTAAAATAATTTGTAATTAATCTTTGATCCCAGTGTTGAGTTTGCTGATGACAACTGGAGAAAGTCACTGAGTTCAGTCACAACTTAATACACATCTCAGCTCCAGCTGAGGAAATGTATCATCTTTACATTTCCTCTACAAACTCTGCTCACACTCCTTTCCACCCAGAAAGAGCTTGCATTGATGTACTGTATGACTGACAGATGGAGACACTGTAGTTTGGAAGAAGTGTCAGAAAGCAATGAAATTGTATAACTTCACATAACTTTACAAAGAAATGTGAGAGATCTTTAAGAGAATTGCCTGCCCATCTTATAGATTGTGTTGCTGTTTGACAGCACAGGAAAGTTCATAGTCTTTAAAATTCTAGCATGAGACAAAGGAGACATTACATGCTTCTGGGACAGATAAACATAATGTTAATCATTTACAGGATCAAAACTGAGAAGACTGTTAGTCCTGGATGAGAAATAATTGAGTCGATATTGACATTCCTGTCTTTAGTAAATATGAGGATGCAAACCTGAGCACAATGAGAGACTTTATTGAGATCTGTACTAAAAGTCAGTATTAAACTATTTGCAGTATCCTGCAATAGCAGATTTTAATGTTAAAAATTTTATGTTATGTAATTATATGCTGGTTTCCAGCAGTTTCATTCACATCTAGTGCCTGGTTTGGTAAATCAATTCTTCATTATGTTAAATCAAAGATGCTGCTGATGGAGTTTAACAAATCCATACGATGGCTGGTGAGCATTGAGGAGAAAATCTGGAACCAAACTTGGTTTTCAAAATATCTCAATACATCAGCTATTTATGTTGATTTAAATTACACTAATGAGGATATTCTTACAAGTAAAAGCACAATTATTGCCAAGATAAATGGTTTTAGATCATGTTTATGCTTTCAAAACAAATTATTTACTCCCCTGGCTGTACAGTCCAATTGTGAATCACTGCATTACTTTTTGTGAAGCAATGTATTTACAAATCCCTGCCTATTCAGCCTACAGCTTTGTAGCTCCACCCATTTCACAATGTAGTGAGCAACCAATCAGAGCAGAGGTCATTTACATACGCCAGTCTTAAAGCCACACACAGCCTGTTTAATTTTAAGGCATAATGAGAGGTTATAAAATGGTCATGGAAATATGAATTATGATGTTTTCGTGCATAAAACCATAAAAACCCATAAAGCATCAGGATAATACATTAAATGCTAGAAAATGTAGGCTATGGGCTCTACTCAGTGCCAATAGAAAATGAATAATAATTAACACTAACTTGTGAAAGTTTTTGCTATTAAACAAGAACACGAGTGTTGTTTTACGGTCATATTCAGTCACATTCAGTCCATACAAAAAGCACTTGAACGTTTCTAAGTCAAGAACATTCCCAGTGGACCTCAATGAGGTCCATACTATAAATTCAGAAACTACCCCATGGCCACACTGATGGAGGTGCAAAAGTAATCAAAGTTACACAAATCATGTGCTCACCCTGCATGTTAATGACTCGTTTAAAATGAGGTATGAAATATGATTAAAGTGACAGTAAAAATGGAAAGTTGTCAAAAAGACGGCCCACTCTTGACACGCTGGCTATGAAATTGTAGCCTGGGGCTTTTCTTCATGCTGCTGAAAGTTTTTCTCCTGTTCCCGTTTCATTTCTGAAGGATATGGAACCAGTCAAGGACTTTCAGGTGCAGCACAAATCAGATTCACAAAAGAAAGTTCCTGAATATCAATCAGACTATAAAGGTTAATGTGAGGAATTATGTGGATTTATGTCTACAATTCAGCTTCTAAAGGTATCATAGGTGCTTTAGCTTATGTTGAAAGGAAAAGGGAACATAATATACTTAGAATAATGTGTTTTTACACAGTATTAACCTCATTAGTCCACTATAAGTTTTTAAGTTTCCAATTAATAATCATTAATTAAAAGCACAAATCTTGGTAACACTTTATAATAACTTTCATTAATAGCTCATTAACTAATGGTTAATAAGATTAACATTAACCAATTTGCCAATGTGATTTTCACACAATGGAATTTGACCTCCACATTTAAGCCATTTGTTCAGTGAAACACACACACACACACACTAGTGAAACCACTAGGCAGTGAGAATTTGTGCCTGAAGCAATGGGCAGCCCAGCGCCCGGGGAGCAGTTAGGGGGTTAGGTGCCTTCCTCAAGGGCACTTCAGTCATGCCATGTCTGGGGATCAAACCGGCGACCTTCTGGTCACAAGATCCTTACCAGTACGCCATGGCTGCCCCCTAATAACTGTGAACAACTCATTAGTTCATGAGAATTTCATTAACAAATGATTTACTAATGATTTACTAATGATTTGTTAACATTTGCAAAAATGAATACAATCATTAGTAACTACATGAACTGTCATTTTTAAACATTTGTTCATGTTCAAATTCTCATGAACTAATGATTTGTTCACAGTTAATCATCAGTTAATGACTTATTAATGAAAGCTATTATAACGTGTTACCCAAATCTGGATAGTTCTTGTAAAATAGGCTTTCAAATGAGCAATATGTGTTTAGTAATATAACACATTCTTAAATTTGCTACTGAACACAAAAAAAAACATCTTTTTTTGTTTTGCTTCACAGCACTGAAGGGACATAATGTGCATTTATCTTGCATTTCAGATTTGTGCTCTTGCGCAGGACAAAACATGCTCAAATTTATTTATAACATCAGTAAAAGATTACAACAAAAATCAGTGCTTTTCCATCATTTTAAAGCTTGCTGCAAAAGATTATTAAATCATTATTACTATTTGAAGCAATCTTTTTAATGTGTGGCTCTAAAAGGCAGAAATCAACAACTGCAGTAGAAAGAAAATGGTCAAACCATCATGTAATACAGAATAATTACAGATTGTGTGCTTTTACAGGCACAATAATATCTGGTATTAACAGAGCAGAGTGAATTAAATGGCTCCTTCCAACTTATTTAATACATTAAATAAACACCCAAAATAGTGAAAATATCCCCACTATTAGCTCTATTGTGGTCGAATTAGTTTATCAGGAGGACATCTGTAATAAAACATCGTAAAAGTCTTCTCAGTAGTGAAACTCTCACACCTGGACAACACAAAAGTGACTGCAAAGTGACTGACATTGTAGTGTGCTGTTTTCTAAGAACTGAGATAATGTTCTCCCAGGGGATGGTCACTGATGGTCACTAGGAGACCAAATATGACAAACAGCAGTGGTCAAAAATCTCCATTTTCCAACAGGTGGCAACATTTGCCTGGAAAATCACAAGTGATGAGAATTAACATTTTACTTGTATTGTACTTGAATTATGCCTGCTGTGCAATGTTATTTGCAGAATGTAACAAAAGTGAGCACATCCCTGTTTAAGATTGCTACAATGTCATATGCTTCAAAATCCTGTTACTGTATATTAAAACCAATAGATTCAGAAATAGGATACACAAGTATAAATAGGCTCCATCATATTTGTACATCTTTGCTGCCTTTTTCAAATAAGTTTATTGGTATCCACTAATTTTGGGCTGAAAAACAACAGAAGGGTCAGTGCATCCAACTTAGAACAAAACCTATCCTCAGAAACTGGTGCCCAGACACACTGAATGTTAGATGAAGACACCCTGTCTGGAAGAAAACCATTAATAACAAATTACTGCAAAACTGCAAGACTGAGGTTTGGCAAAAAAACATGAAAACAGACCTGATGAATACTGGCAGCAAATTCTCTGATCAGATGAGAAGAAATTGAAAATGTTTGAAACAGATGAGGTTCAGGACCAGAGGACAAAGACCTGGCCAAAACTGTCACTGTGACTGCATAGTGCCAACTACAAAACATGGCGGAGAAAGTTTGTTAACATGGGGTGCATGAGTTCAGCAGGTGTAGGGGGGATGACTTTGAAAAATGACATCAGGGATGTTAGTGTCTTCACTAAAATATAACAAAAAGATGATTCACAGGCTCAAGATGCAAGAAAGGAATTTATCAACAAGAAAATGAAGCTTAACAAAATGCATTAAGCAACCAAATGTTCCATTCCATGTTCCAAAAGCCAGCTTTGGTAGCTGAGGATTAGAACACCAAATCTTTGGTCACTACCCAATCTACAGTGCACTGGACCAACATTACTTCCTCTCCCACAGGTGGTGGACCCATGCAAGAGTGGACCCATGTAGCTCCTCCTCCTTCCATGGGTGAAGTTCCAGTCACCAGGCGCAAGCCAATGAGTAATGGATGGATGGATGGATGTTTTTAAAAAAGGAAGTAAAAACCATCACCTGGCTGAGTATTTAACCTTATCTAAATCACATACAGCACCTGTGACCAGAAAGCAGAGCAGAAAGTATATTTGTATGAGATGTAAGATGTATAAACCCTCACAGTAAAGGCCAGCTGAAAAGAATCATCTGTGAACAATATTTTTTCTCCACAATTCTGTGCTCAACTGGTGCCGTCCATACTGAAGAGACTTCCATTCTTCAATGTTTCAATGAAAGGGTCTGTAATTTTGTTATACATAACAGCATATATCACATACAGTGGTGCTTGAAAGTTTGTGAACCCTTTAGATTTTTCTATATTTCTGCAAAAATATAAGTAAAACATCATCAGATGTTTTGTAAGTCTTAAAGGTAGATAGAGAAACCAATTAAACAAATTAGTCAAAAAAAAAAATTGTGTTTTGATTCAAATTGTCTTATGACAATTATGTAAAGCTACTTTGTAACAACGTACTTTGTAAAAAGTGCTATATAAATAAATTTTGATTGATTGAAACAAATTAGACAAAAATATACTTTTTGGTCACTTATTTATTGGTGAAAATTATCCAATATTACATATTTTTGAGTGGCAAAAGAATCTAGAACCTATGTAGGTAGAACCTTTGCTTTCAGTATATGGTGTGACCCCCCCTTTGCAGCAGTAACTGCAACTAAACGTTTTCACTAACTGTTGATCAGTTCTGCACATTGACTTGAATGAATTTTAGCCCATTCCTCCACACAAAACAGCTTCAACTCTGGGTTGTTGGTGGGTTTCCTCAAATTAACTGATTGCTTTAGGTCCTTCCACAACATTTTGATTAGATTAAGGTCAGGACTTTTACTTGGCCATTCCAAAACATTAACTTTATTCTTCTTAATCTTTTTTTGGTAGAACAATTTGTGTACTTAAGGTCGTTTTCTTGCTGCATGACCCACCTTCTCTTGGGATTCAGTTCATGGACAGATGTATTGACATTCCTTTAGAAATCTCTGATATAATTCAGAATGCATTAACCCATCAATGATGGCAAGTCATCCTGGCGCAGATGCAGCAAAACAGGCTCAAATCATGATACTACCACCACCATGTTTCACAGATGAGATAAGGTTCTTCTGCTGGAATGCAGTGTTGTCCTTTCTCCAAACATAACGCTGTTCATTTAAACCAAAATGTATAAGACTATTTTGCTCTCATCCATCCACAAAACATTCTTCCAATAGTCTTCTGGATCAATGTGATTTTAAGCAAACTGCAGACGAGCAGCAGTATTCTTTTTGGAGAGCAGTGGCTTTCTCCTTACAACCCTGCCATGCACACCATTGTTGTTCAGTGTTCTCCTGATGGTGGACTCATAAACAGTAACATTAGCCAATGTGAGAGAGGCCTTCAGTTGCTTAGAAGATACCCTGGGGTCCTTTGTGACCTTGGCAACTATTACACGCCTTGCTCTTTTTGTCAACCACTCCTGAGGAAATAACAATGGTCTTAAATTTCATCCATTTGTACACAATCTGTATGACTGTGGATTGGTGGAGTCAAAACTCTTTAGAGATGGTTTTGAAACCTTTTCAAGCCAGATGAGCATCAACAACAATTACTTGCAATACAATCTCTTTACATTAAGTTACATTCAGAGTTGAGAACTGGGGCATACAGTTACATTCACTACATTCAGAACATACAGTTACATTCACTATAGCACATGCCAAACCACTAAGGAACAACACTTAACATCTCAGTAGTTTCTCATTGACAACAATGTGAACAGATGGAAACCAAATTGAGACTTTTGCTTTAGCTTATCTCGATAAGAAGCATCTAATTTCTCCTCAAGGTCTCTTGCAATTTTTTATTATGGAATTTTAGGAGAATCTCCATAAGTCTCCAGAGCCATCAAAGAGCAACATGTGTGCAATAAAATTTCCCTCTGGGAGCTACATTTGTTCATTTTCCACTTGTAGAGTGCCTGATGAATGTTTATTCAAGTCCTTCAAACTGCCTTCACCCATTATGGCCCTTTGGGTGTGCTGCTTTGAACATGTTACTCCATCATTCTGATGTGCACAGAAATGTGGGAACGGCAACACAAGTCAGAGGGGGGAAAACACTGAAGTCATTTGTGTCAATGAAAAAAAGAAAGAATATATATATATATATATATATATATATATATATATATATATATATATATATATATATATATATAAGCACAAGAGAATGAATGTGCCCAAGTTTGTGCTCTTAATGCCCCTGGATTCACAAAGCACTTTCCATTTGCTTCGCATTAACGGGAGCAGGTAGGTGTCTGACAGTTAAAAGCGGATTATCAGACTATCTATTAGACAGCTTGAGAAACCATTTGAATTCCTAGCACATTTGCAGTAGGGAACATATCACTTTTAGAGTACAGCAGTGAATGAAATGTGGGATGTTGAGAGTGAGAGCAGTGTTAGAAATCATATCAGCAGCCAGTCAAAAGGCGAGGAAATTTAAGCTTTGCAGCTTTCACTTCTAACTCATTTTTGAAATAGTGACAGATTATTAGGTAAACCAAAACAGGTGTGGAATTATAGACTTTAACTCATCTTTTACTGCAATCTATCAGACCGCTCTACCACACTCATCACTGGTCAGTTCTTGACCACATAACCACTCATTCTTAGAACAGCAGTGACATTGACATGGTAGAGAATGACTAATGCAAACTGAACAATAATAGACACATATGATCAATGGCATCTCTAGAACAGAAAGTCAGGTGGGGCACAATAAATTCTGTGGGCAGCAACCCATTCATCAGTGAATCTACACACAAAACTACTTGCTCAAGTAATTCAACCACAAATGCACCTCATCAATGAAATTCTAAAGAACATAATCTAGTGTTGTGCTGAATTTGGCACCCCCGCCGTGAGATGCATCCCCTGACAAAGACTTACTGGTGGTAGTCTGCTACCTTTACTTTGGTTACTGTGAATTTAAGTACAACCCATTTCAGTCATGAATAAAGGAAATAAACCTTTTTGCTGAGCTAAGATGACTGTCTGTGTGTTACCTGTTACCTTTGATTAAATTGTCAATGTGATTCATTGTATTGCTTTGCTAGCAATCGCTAACAGATGACTGATGTATATCAGTGGCAAGCTGCGTAGCAATGCTGATCCCATAAACTATATTCACATAAGCTCACAAATGCAAATTGTTCATTTTTTATTGGCTGCATTAGCATGCACTGCAGCGAGTTATCCCTTACCAAAAAGTAGTACCGTATATGCAAGTGTACTTACTTTAAGTATACCAATTTTAAACTACAAATTATAGAGTATCCTTCCAGTTTACTTTTTATGTACTTGAACTTAAAATGGGCCAATTTAGTCCCAATTAAGTATACTTGTATATTTTATTGGTGTGCTTGCTAAATAAAAGTAAATTTAGGGAAAATACTTCTATTATACTTAATAACATGTACTTGAAGTATACTTTTTTAGGTAAGAGATTGAAAGCGTGTTGCACATGTGCAGTTTTTTCTACTGCTCACTTACTTAAATGGACACTGACAGGCCGGCCCCGTACCCACTATCTAAATGAAAACTGCTGAAAGTACTGACCTTATGCAACACATACAGGAATATTTTTAATGTACTTCTAACAACTGACATTTTTATAAGTCAAATACCCAACAATGTTAGAAAATAATATTTAAATAATTTTAAACAAAATTACTAATTATGTCACCCAGTGTTCCACAGTGACATCTAGTGGGGCGGGGCTCCGACTGCCCCTAATGTAGAGATGTCCCTGCATATGAATGATGTTGCTAGAGTTTTTATACACCATGCACACTCCCCTGGCCACTTTATCAGAAACCCCTCTCCAGTAGCTCCACCTTGCTGGTGTAGTTGGAGACTGTAGCTCATTTGTTGATGTACTGTTAGTCACTCACTAGTCCTTGAGCATTGGTTAGTTTCTGCCTCCAAAGCTGCTCATCTTGATATTTTCTGAACCAATGGAGGGCATTGCACAACATATCACAGAACTAAACAGACAGTACCCAAAGTAACCCAAGTAAATAGAGTCACTGGTGCTACTTTTGAGTTTCTCTAAGCCCCTAATGCTTTTAGCAAATCCCTGAATTTTGTTTTTCATGTTTAGTTCATCAGTGTGTATCTTGCCAGACTGATGTTTCTATACTGTGAGGGACATTCAGTGGGCTAAGCCCTCGATGTCTTCACATTCTAGAGACACCTCTGAACTTCAGACAACACACACACACAACAAATGCTGTGTTTCTTCAGGAGACCACACTGAGAATGTCTTTTCTCTACAACTTTACACACCCACAGCTGTCGTCAAGGTTCATGCTGGAGAACCTACTATTCATCAGTTCCAACTGGGAACAAACTTCTCCGGTTCCTTAACTGATTTACATTGGTGGAAAAGCACCAAATGGTTTAAAATTAGGTGCGCAAATGAACATAGAACCCATTCCACATCCAGCAGTAACAATCTGGCCATAGCAGTTTCCGGTGATCAATAAGGTTGTGGGGTGTAACAGTCTGTAACTGTAAACCTACAAAATGCACATAAAATGGGGTATCATACATTATATTTACATGCAATCAAAATGTGAACCCAAAATGTTTAGGGATGTCTAATTCTGCCTAATTTACCATTTTCAATATTCTTTGAAAAGCCTCTCTGTTGTTCATCTTCATAACAGCTGTTCACACTGACGTGTCTCTACTGCGTTTCAATCCTGCAACTCTGGCTTTATCTGTATTTCCAGCCTGCTTCATTCTTCTCTGTGCCTGATCAAAACTGTAATAATTCACAATTCAAATGGTAATGTCATACTGGATTAGGCCGGGGGCGGGCTTAGGCTCACGTTTGCTCAAACCAAATCTCCACCACTCAAACTCTACACTGGAGAAAAGAGAGTTTGTACCAACCTAATTCAGAATTTTAAAACTCGTTTAGCATGGATGACATTAATGAAGTTCAATTCCTGCACTGTGGATATGAAACAATGAGTTCTTTTTCATTAAAATCAGGCAAAAATTGGAGCTCATAGCCCTCCCCTCACTACCACCACACATAGTCTTCAGCCATTATCAGAGCTGCACTGCAGTATCCCAACCCATGAGTGCAGGAGTGTACAATAACAACTAGTGAGCGGATCTCAGAACATTAAATATTTATATATTTAAAACAGTGCTGTCAAAATAAAAGCCTCTTAATGTCAGCTACACCTAAGGCACAAGCTGAAGTCTTCTGCACCACCAAGCATGAATCTAGAAGATGCTTTAGGTTCACTTCTTGCTTTGTGTGAGGGGGACAAAGGCTCAATTGTGCCCTCTTTTGACAGCACTGTGCAATTGGAGGTACAAGCCATTCAGTCAAGAATATTAGGTGGCTATAATCAAGATTGAGAGGTGTATGAAGTGTGCCCCCTAGTGGTTCCCAACATCTTTGTGCCTCATTCTGGAGAAAGTGGAGATGAAGTATATACACCAGTGGTCATCAGCCCTTCTCCTAAAGATCTACAGTCCAGTAGGAGGGTGTACTTTCAACCCAACTGTAACACGCTCGTTTAGCTCATCAAGAACTTCTAAATGCAATAATCAGATCAGGTGGGACTGAAGCTGGAGTTTCTAGTAAGGTAGATCTCCAAGAACTGCTTTGATGACTACCAATATATATATATGGTTATGCCATCCAAATATCAGATTTGCAAGAACACATGAGGTCATAGGCTATAGCTGTGGTCATCAGTTCTGCTCCTGAAGGGCCCAGTTTGATGATTTCTCTGCTTAAGCACTTAAACACCAGTTAAAATACAGCTGCATGACATGGACAGAATACTATACTGTCACTGAGATGCACTTCATTGGAGAATCAATTAATACGACATCATTAAAGTGACCTTGATGTACTAACCTCAACTGGAATCACGAACACTGATTGGTTAGAGCTCCATTAGCATGTTGCATTCTAGAGTGACATCATACAACCCTGCCAGTAACCACTGACTTGAAGTGAGCAGGAAAACCACCAACGTATGCAGGATAAAGGCCTTCCAGAACTGGAACTGGGCACTCCTGAACTCAAACAACTGGAAAACATGATGTCAAATATAAAACCAAGCCACATTCCTTTGCCCTAGAGACCATTGAAGCATTAGCAACTTACCCATCCGTTCTGATGTCCTGTGCATTTACAAGGCTCCAGACATGCAGGCCTGTACACTTCCTCCAGCTCAAGTCACTTGACACAAACGTGAAATCAGACAGGCTTTTCAGTCTTTTGAAGAGAAACTCTTGCATTTGCTTTAGTCTTAGCTCTCTATATCCCACTCAGGCCTTTGAACAATCACTCACGGTGGTAATAAGGAGGACCCAGGTCGCACAAGAGATGGAGAGAGACTGACATGGACGGATCAAAGCATTTTGACTGGGTAAGATGGTGTCATATGAGGATTCCGCATAGTTTTATCATCCTCATCTACTTCTGCAGCGTAATTGGAGAGCTTCATGAATAAACAGCATTTTTTCCCTTTTTTGTTGCAAGGAGCAGATATCAGCACTGGCAATCATGAGTTGATTATGGTAATCTGAAGCCTCTTCAGCATACAAAAGGCAGGAATTAATCACTAGTGGCACACAGCGCGCCGCTATTTCTGGAACGGCGGGCCGCACTCTTACCGGCAATGGGAACAAAATAAAGCCGCAGACTGGCCCAAGATAGCATCTCATTTGGGGAAGGGCGCCTAACGAGAAGCAGGCGGTTTCGGGTGGCTAATGAGTTGAAGTAAGCTCTCCTCATTGTACATCTCAAAAGTGACTTTTAATTGGGGCGATTAGTCACTGTCTGGCCACAGTGGAATGAGATGAAAGCGCTGATCGGCAGATTTCATTTCTTCACAGGCATCCATCTTTCTATCAAGTTAGGCAAGTGATAGAATGCTAAACATCAACTGCACAAAACTCAGCAATGCTTTATTACGGGCAGCCAACTAACTTATCTACAATACAATCTATTCAATCCTCCTGTATCTTCAGTAGTGTTACAATTAGGGAAAGCTTCAGCTTTAGAATAGAGCTCATTAAAACCAGGTTTAAGGTTTTGATTTAGGTGTTAGTGAGCACGGAGTTTGGGTATTGAGATCAACGTAAAGTTAAAGTGAGCACTGGGTTTAAGGTTTGACTTGGGGTTAAGGTTAAATGAGTACTGGATTGAACGTTTTTGAACCCTATCATTTTCTATATTTCTGCATAAATTTGTATGTGAGCCTTTGCTTTCAGTATCAGGTGTGACCCCCTTATGCAGCAATAACAGCTCAACTACAAAAACTAAACATTTACGGCAATTTTTGATCAGTGCTGCACATCAGCTTGGAGGAATTTTAGCCCATTTCTCTACAAAACAGCTTCAACTCGGTTATGTTTGGTGGGTTTCCTCACATGAACCTCTTACTTCAGGTCCGTTCACACATTTCTACTGGATTAAGTAGACTACTTAACTTGCCCATTTCAAAACATTAATTTTATTCTTTATTTTTTTATTCTTTGGTAGAACAACTTGTGTTTAGGGTCTTTATCTTGCTGCTGTCTCACATTCTATTGAGATTCATCTCATGGACAGACTATAGTTTAATTTGGAATTCATTGTTCCATCAATGATGGCAAGCCATGCTGGCCCAAATGCAGCAAAACGGGCCCAAACCATGATACTACCACGTTTCATAGATGGGATGAGGTTTTTATTTGGAATGCAGTTTTCCTTTCTCCAAACAACACTTCTCAGTTAAACCAAAAATATCTATTTTGTCTCAACCACTCAAAACTCTGTTCCAAAAGTCTTATGGCTTGTCCATTTGATCTTCAGCAAACTTTTTTCTTCTTGCAACCCTATCATGCACACCATTGTTCAGTGTTCTTCTTATGGTGGACTCATTAAACTCAGGCAATGTGAGAGAGGAACTTGCTTAGTAATTACCTTGGGTTCCTTTGTGACTTCACAGACTATTACACACCTTGTTCTTAGTTTGATCTCTGTTGTTTAATCATTCCTGGGGAGGGTAATAATGGTCTTGAATTTCCTCAATTTATGCAAAATGTTTGTGCTCGAATGAAAGAAAATCTTTACAGATGGTCTTGCAACCTTTTCCAAACCTGATAAGCATCAACAACTCTTCTACGGAGATCCTCAAAAATCGTATTTGTTTGTGCCATGACAGACTTCAACAAATGTGTTGTGAAGATCAGACTTTGCTAGATTCTTGTTCTTTAAACAAGAGGGCACCTACTCATACCTGATTGTCATCCAATTGATTGACAACAGCTGATCAATGATAAATGATCAATTCTAATTTGTAACGTTTCACATTCTTTTGCCAATCACAGTAATGTGACAGTATTATTACACAGACATGTAATATTGGATGTTATTTCATTAAATAATTGACTAGTGTAATATTTGTGTTTTTGTTTAACGGAATAAGAAATTTTCAAGCACCAATGTATGTTACAAAGTCTCTAAGCTGGTAACCCTTCATATATAGTGTTAATAAATTAAGTGTTCTCTTCAATGCTTTGTAGCTTCAGTTCTAAACTTCCAACATCAAATGTCTAACCTTATCGACCATGTACAAAGTGAAAATTCCTGTATCTGTAATATTATATAATAAAATGCTGATTTACTCCTTTAATAAAATATTCACACTTAGTTTTTTTAAACACATACATTTTATTTACTTTTTGTTTAATTTACAGAAGTTCAGCTGCAGAACTGCAGAATACATAATCCGTTTTATCCCAGAGGAGGCTAACAAACAGTGAAGCAGGGTAATTAAAAATTGCCCTCAGTCGGCTTCAGTTATGATGGTTCTTTTCTTCGAAGGTTTAGCTTTTCACTTGAACCAGATTCCTTTGTCTCCCACATCTTCATTGTAGCCCGGTGCATACTGCTTTCCTGGAAGCTAAAGTTAGAAACAATAATGGCAGATGTTTCAGCCAGAATTTGAGCACAACAATAAGTGTTTGAAGTGTTGTGTGAATGGGCTAATGTTTTTACTTGAAGAACCAATATAAAACAATTAGTGTCTAGAGAATGACCTGTGGCAAGGAACACTATCTAAATATAAAACCCTGATCAATACATCACTTTGCCAATAGAGGTGTAAGAAAATATTGATATACTTGAGTAGCTCAAATGTTGTTTTGTGATACAATATCAATTATTAAAAGAAGTGTCTGTTTTAAATTGAAAGTTAACAGCAAAGACTTAAATACACTGGTCTATTCTGGATTGTGTTTAAACCACAACATGGTTGGGTTGTAATCTCTTACAACCACTCAAGCACAGAGTAAAACTTCTAACATTAGCAAACCTAGCTGTGATACTATGCACCATGATACAGCGGTCACGATTCAATATACTGTGATACTGCTAGCAAGCTGATATATTTGGATATTTTAAATCAAATTTTAGTAAAACTATTATGAGATGGAAACTTACACTACTTGTTTTGGTTCGAGTGGAAGTCTAGTGACAATACAGATTACAACACTACAATCTAGCACTATAAACACAATATAAACCAAACCACAGTCTGCCACCAACATTTACATGCAACCTCTTAATCAAATACCGATACTGTGTTCAAGAATTGATACAGTATCACATAATATAGTGTATTTTCTTACACCCCTATGAATTACACTGTCTGATATGTCTAGACTAGCAAACTACTGGAGTTTGTGTAATCCTGGATAACACTTTAGGAGCATTTTTAGCTCCTTAAAACTTGTGAACAAATATTCATATTGACCCTAATACGGCTTTAAGCAAAAGTTAGTGGACTCCGGGTTAAACGTGAAGTGTAAGTTATCTTCTAGCATTTCAATGCATGCTAATTCTTTATTTACTGAATTTAAAATCTGAGGACAAAATGAGGCAAATTAGGACCATTTTTTTGGTAAATGTTCAGAATTTAAAAACATATTTTCATTTATTCTCTGTAGAAATTGTTACGTTATATATGTTTACATAGAAAGTCAACCCGTCAATATATTCAAGCACAAATATTTCCTGCTCAAAAATGAGGGCGTCAAACGCCCATCAGCTTTAGCACAAGTGAAGCCAAGAGAACATTTCTGAGTGAAAACAGAGTGAGAGTATTAAAGTCCCATAGAGGCCATGAAGGCTCAGCAGTCACCTAATGAAAGCAGATGAACTCTGCCCTGCATTCCACTTTTCACCCGCAGGAAAAGTTTACAATAGCCCTCTTCACGAGTGCTACATGAAGGCAAGTTGATTGGCTCTTCAGTGTTGTTTTTGCCAGTTTAGATTAAGGCGGGTCTTACAGTAAGATGGATTCTCAATGGGGAATGCCCACAGACGGAAGATTTAGACAAAGACCAGCTTGAATCTGAGCCTAGGATAAGCTGCTTCTAAATTGCTGGTGCCTTCCAGTAAAAGTCTACTGGCATATTGCCTTCACAATCCATTCTTTCTTCACTGTCCCATATCACTCAGCTCAAGAGTCTCCAGAGTTTACTGAAGAAACAGCTGTACTGGGCGGGCAGGCAAAGAGGCCAGAACATTTCATACAATGAAGAAAGTAAAACTGATATTATGCAGTAAACAATCAGTGCCAAGAATATCAATATTCTTTACCTACAAAAATATTAAGGTTTTACAAGTAGCCTTTGGAAATTACTTGTTTTTGAAGATCTTTCATGCACAGTTTTAAAGTGACTTTAAAAACAAACTTTTAAATGAAAAGGAGGTTTCTAAAAATGCCTCAGAAAGCTTTTTACAAACATGTGCATAAAGTTCCTGGAGTCACTTTTGAGGGTTCCATCAATGTGACCGTCTGAACAACCTCTAAATGATCTTCAGTGAACATTGAATGTATAATCACTCGTTTCTAGCATCAAGTACTTTCATCAGCATCAATACACAATATTTGATATGCTTTAGGTACTATTGGTCTTCTCTGTCCTGCTAAAACGGTTCTGACCTGCTTTGGCACAGACTCTACATGACCCATAAAGCACTATGTGCAAATGTATGCCTCACAGACAAGTAGGGCTGTGCACTGGTAAGAGCCTGCCAAAATGATGTGCATCATGATACAGGGGTTATGATGCAACAAACTAGTAAACAAGATTATATATTAGGATTTTTAAATAAAATTTTAGAACTGTCAACTGTGTGTGTCTATGTTAGACTGGAAGAGTGTAATTGCTCAAAACAGATTACAGAATAAAATACTGCTGTCTAGTCGTTGGGCTTTAAACACAACACAAAATGTACTACTGTAAGCAAGACCATGTACCATGTTTTAAAATCAATTTAAACAAATCTGTCAGAGCTCCATATTGTTAAACTGAGTAATATAAGATATTTTTTATATAAAGATTAGAGATAGATAGAGATAGATAGATAGATAGATAGAGATAGATAGATAGATAGAGATAGATAGATAGATAGATAGAGATAGATAGAGATAGATAGAGATAGATAGATAGATAGATAGATAGATAGATAGATAGATAGATAGATAGATAGATAGATAGATAGATAGATAGATAGATAGATAGATAGATAATTAATTTCTATAAAATAAAAATGAAAATTTACTTTTTAAGCAATCAGGACAGGGATTTGCATTTATCACTGAAGCGCCGAAGTAACTATTCGTATAGCTGTAACAATCATTCTAAATCACAGTTGTGTATTGGCCCTCATTCAATAAACTGCAATACTGTAGGCAAGGCAATATCAAAAAAATTATTTTAGGAAAACTGTCAGTGGTGTACCCATACAATTCCTGTTTACACTGGACTGGAAGCATTTAATACTTGAAGATTAATCATTAGATACAAGACAGTGATTGGAGGTTTAGAGCCTTCCCCCAATCTTTGCATATAAACAGATAAGTAAAACTATGCTAGTATTAGTAAAACTGTATTCACTGTATTACTATTAAGTAATACTACATATACAGTATCATAAAACATTTTGCAATAGTGTATCAATATTTTCCCCTCACAGTCCTATTCTACATGTGAGACAGAATTGTGTTTCTGTCTGTACTGACTAAATTAAGTCAAATCAATACAGAGTGCTCAGCGATAGTGGACGCATGAAAAAGTCATGGCAAGCTCTTGTATTTCATATTCCCTTCACCCTTCGAACACTCCCCAATAAACCACAGCAATGAATAAAATGTCAGTCGGAAACATCCAATAACGTAATTTACTCTCCCAGTCGAAGCCCAGCGAGGGAAAAGTTATCCTCTAAGCGCCTGGGCTTAAAGGTCAGGAGTGAATATTTTCTGGCAGAGATGATGGCACCAAATCACTTACAGAATATTGAACAAGTGCCATTTGTTAGGCATTCTTCTACATCTTATGATTTTCTCAGGAAATATAAGCAAATGTCACCACAGAAATAATAGAAAATCAAGTCATCAAGTCAGACAGACTGTGCTTTTTAGGGATGAGGAGTAGAGCAAGAAGTAGAGCAACATTTTAAAATGCTACAGATGATCAGTAATGTATCACAGCTGAAACTAGACAGTCTTACAACAAAAGAATCAAAAGTACAAAAGTAACCTTAACATTATTATTTATTAAATTATGGGTTTATTATTATTCAATTTCAGATAACTTATAAACTATGTATTAGTGATGGGCAGCAGAACGGATTTGTGCAGTGCATGATTTGTTCATCACTGAGTGTGATGCAGCAAAAACAAAAAGATCAAAAAAATATTCACCCAACTGTCTGCTTACCTCAGACAGTTGATTTGCTGAGAAATTTCCGGAGACCAAAGTTTTCTTTAGTTTAGAACTGCAGCTACAAGGCTAATGCTAATTTTAAAAAACACTATTCAGAAAGAAAAAAAAAAAAAAAAAAAAAAAAAAAAAAAAAAAAAAAAAAAAACTGTTGACCGAACATAGGTGAACAGTCACTGTTGAATGCAAATTCCGTCTAAATTTACCCAACATCAGCTCCATGTGACTTTGTTATGTAAAATGTTGAAATATCAGAAGCCCACCTTCAAATAATGACAGCCAGCGTCAGGCTAACATAAGCCCACTGTCCAAAATGTTGTTGGACCAGTGTTATTTGCCAACTTCATGCAAATGTAATTAATTTAGTTAAGAAAACACTGTCAATTGCTCTCTGGGTAGAACTCAGTCACCTAAATAGACCAGCTGTTTCTATAAAAATACATCACAATACTTCTCTAAACCCACTTGCAATTAAGTGAGCTCGTTGATGTGATTTAGGAAGGGATGCGCAGAAATGAAAATATCTGGTCCCTAACACTGCAGCCACCGGCTTCATACTCACATTCTGGCTTCATCATAAGTGAAGTTTAGTAAAGTTTGTGGTTGTAGTTTGTTGTCTTCTTCCATTTCACCACCAAACTGTGAATCTGTGTTTCGTTAACGGCTAAAGAAAAGCTAAATTCTGAATGTCAAACAAATGTCTAACATGTAACTAACTTTAGCTCAGTAAAGTTAGACTCTGGTTTATGTCTACAGCCAGGAAGTAGATAAAAGTAACCGTCATTAAACACATTATTGTTCAGTATAAATTATTCTGTCTTTTCACTGAACAAAGAAAGTATGTTTTTTGCCATTTGTGGCTGAATAAATTCGGTTGCCGAATATTTGGTGCATCCCTAGATTTATTACACTGTATGAGTTTGTATTGTTATATATCAGTATGTATTTCTACAGAAAGAACTGTTTGTTTAGGCGACCATTGTGTTCTAGTGTTCTGTTAGCAGTATTGACCTTCCAGCTCCAGCTCTAGATTAAAGGAGAAAAATTTGGACTCCAAACATGTCCTGGCTGATCTGAGGTAAGTGGAGAAATTTAGAAAAATACAATTTCTAGGTGAACCATTTCTTTTGTATGTATGCAAATGAATATGATGTGTCTGATTTGTAAACCTGATTAGAGGAGTTTTGCATGGTGCCTGGCTCGGCCAATCAGATTTCATGGTTCCCATCAAACTTTGAATTCTTTATTGTTTTCTTCCCACATATTAACTTGAGGTTTTTCACAGGCTGCAAGGTCAGTCGTTTCTGCTAAAGCAGCCTTCATCATATTAGCATATAGCCCATACAGTACTGACAGATAGTGGAGGTGACCCCTCCAACACATAACACAGTGCACTTACAGATTTGAAGGTGTAGTAGCTTTTATCAAACTCGTGAGCGCCGATGGTGACCTCTGGTATGTATCTGGGGATGATGGTCATACTGGCCACCCTCTGTTTATCTTCCACACTAGGGAAAAAAGTGATAAAGAACATGATCAAATTATAGTAGAGCTGCGATGGCGAGAAATTGCAACACACTTGAGAATCGATAAAAATAATCTGAACAGAACCAGATCACATCTACTTACTAAAGCAGGATTCCACTGAAAATCACATTAAAGGCATTTTTTTAATCTCATAATGTATTTCTGGCTTACTGTGCTTAGGAACGCTTTCACTGTGTCTGACCCGTTTTGTGTTACACAGAGATATTTCTGGATTCTTATCTATGAAATATGAATACAGGATTGATTTTCTACCTTTCCTGAGGTTGTTTGGTTTTATCACTCACTTCCATAGACCACACAGATATGATTGCACTTGGGCTGTTGGTCTGCACATCTGCTGTGCTATAATATCTCAGATACAATGTAAACCAATTTTTCCAGCTTAGAAAAGATGATAACAACCAGACTTCTGCTAGGGCTGTGTTCAAAATAGCCATATGTCACTAATAAACATTTGGCAATGATGGCTGTATCAATATTTATTAACTTTCTCCTTTCTTGTTCTCCATCAGTTCTCTAACCTAAAACAGCAATCATCTGTTATGTCTTTGACAATCTTCACAATATTACATCAAGCCAGGCCTAATAAACTAGTCAGTACAATGCTCTTCCTTTTCACTGTATCTAAAAAATATACATACACACCAGTCAGTCATAATATTTAAATGACTGTGTTTCTACATTCATTGTCCTTTTCATCAGCCTCACTTTCCATACAGGTGCATTTTTGGTTATACAATTACAGACTGTAAGACATCTGATTCTCTGTATACTTTAATAGCCCCTTTTCAACCTGGTCTTCTTCTCAGAACATTCTCAGCATACTGATCAGAGCATGAGAGCGATGTGGAGTGGGAGCACAGTGACGTGATTTTGGCTGGAGTGGGGAGCGACATTTAAAATAAGTTGGAGAAACAGTGCTCTCTCTTTTGCTCCAATGTGACACATCATATTGACCCATAAATGCAACTGCGTGGTACAGTTTTTATAAGCATGAAGTTTACCAAGTAGGCTCTTTGCTACAAAGATGGTGAAAATGAACAAAAATACTAATGGTGAGTGAACAGCAATGAGGGAAGGTTATGGCTACCCCCAGAAAGTCACACTGTGATGCTAAAAAGGCATGTGACATGTTATCTATGGAGAAAAATCTAATGGCAAGAATTAGTTTCCCTCTTCCTAAAATGTTTATGTATATGAACAGAAATTAACTACAGCGCAGCAAACATGAACAGAGGCAGAGAAAAGCAGATGTAAAATCAGTCTTGACCTATTGCCTGGCCTATAGTCAGTCTTCCTCAAAATGATAGATAGATATATACTAGATATAATTTTTAAAAAATGCATTCTTTTCAAGTATTAAAAAGCTTTTATTTAATTCTTTTTCATGTATTCATGAATTAATTTCACTCTGGTAAGGTTTCTCTGCATGACAAACAGTAGGCAAACACTGTCTATGTTTAAATAAGTTTAAATTGAGTCCCAACTGATTTTCCTTAAAATAAATAAATATTTTATTTAATATTTTATTACGCTAAATGCTCAGATATTCCAGATTATATAAAATAAATACTTTGCAAAAAAAGATGTGAAGCAGGAGGGTCTGGACTGGAGTGAATAGAAAATGTTTTGACCATTCACATGTTACAATAATGATGTAGTGGCGGGTTAATATTTGCTGTGCAGAAGATCAGACACAGCAGAGCTGCTTGAGTACTTATTAATGTGCCCACATTCTCCAATCTGTTAGACACAGCTAACTTGTTAGTCTTGTAGATGTAAAGTCAGTAACTACAAAGTGCACCTCTATGGTCAGTGGAGCTGATAAAATTGATGATTTTAGAAACAAGGAGGTGGTTTTAATGAAGTGGCAGATTAGTTTATATACACTCACAGCATTCGCATGTAATGGAAGGTGATGTCATCCTGCTCCAGCCACGGGCCTTTCTCAAACTTAATGTACTCAATATCCTCTACGACCTGTGAAGAAAAAACACTGTATATTACATCCATACCAGAAAAAACACTTATATTTAGATTAGACAGACACACCGTAGAACAACAAAACAGCAAAGATGAGATTTTTAAATGCATTAAATTGAATTGAGTCCTTACCCTCTCAATATGTTGGGTTTGTGTTGTATCATAAACAAGCACCTCAGCCTTCTCACTGAAACAAAATCAGTGTACTAGTGTTATTACTTTTATAAAGATTTGTAGAGTATGCATTTCTCTGATCAGGATCATGGAAAGACTTAAAAAGTTTGCTACATATTTCATCACCACCATATAAAATTGTGTTCTTTCACAGTTCATTGTGCAGGTGTCTGGCGGCTCCTTTATTACACTTAAATGAGAACAATAAGCAAGAAATTTAAGAACAGGGCTCAGCTCAAAACTCCATTTTGATTTATCCTAGCAAAACCTACATTTAAACGTAAAAGTCTCAGAGAGATATTAAGCTGTATGATATATCCTTAAGACTAGGTCATATCATATGACACTTCTGGGTTTTACTACAGCACAAACAATTCAATAGATAAACAGCGGCACCACATCTACTGCTGTCTTAAGGACAATCAAGGTCAGCTTCTCAGTTTGCTTTAAGAGTGGGTGAAGAAATCATGGCTGTGCAAATAAATAAGATAGTACAGGTGTAATGCACAAGTTTCACAATATGATACTTTTTGTACTATTCTATTTATAATTTATCTCCTCCCACTTGGCCAAATATTTAGGAAATGTAACATACAATTTCACTGTTACGCTGACGACACTCAGCTCTACCTCTCCACCAAACCCAACGATATTCTCCCACCCTCCTCTTTGTTAGACTGTCTAGACCAAATAAAAAAATGGTTCTCGGAAAACTTCTTACAGCTAAACACCAATAAACCTGAAATTCTCCTTGTAGGAACTAAGACCATCCTCGCTAAAACTCAGTCTTTCACGGTCAATTTTGATAATTCCACTGTTTCACCGTCAACCCAGGTTAAAAGTCTGGGAGTTGTTCTTGATAGCCATCTTTCTTTTAAAACTTCCAATATTACACGCTCTGCCTACTTCCACCTTAAAAACATTAATCGGCTGCGTCCATTCCTCAGCCAATCCAGCACAGCTATTCTGGTCCATGCATTAGCAACATCTAGACTAGATTACTGTAATTCTGTTCTTTTCGGCTTACCACAAAAATTATTACATGTCATGTCATGTCACACGCCGTCATCGCTTCGCGATGGTAGGCTGCACAGACGAGTCACTTCTCTCCAATGCCATCTGTCTCTGGTTGCT
>BRDA01010854.1:34596-46486 GCA_036984385.1 Crenuchus spilurus
GCATTTAGCCACTCTGCCCCGTCTCTTTGGAATACCCTTCCTACCCAAATCCGCAATACCGACTGTTTAACCACCTTCAAATCCCGGCTTAAAACACACCTGTTCACACTTGCATATTCCCGATTCTTCATCTT
Organism: Crenuchus spilurus; assembly: GCA_036984385.1. Classification (NCBI taxonomy): domain Eukaryota; kingdom Metazoa; phylum Chordata; class Actinopteri; order Characiformes; family Crenuchidae; genus Crenuchus; species Crenuchus spilurus. The sequence goes on from BRDA01010854.1 coordinate 34,731, forward strand.
CATATCCCTCTGTCTGTTTAGTATTCTGTCTGGATGAATGTATTTGATTCTAGGTAAATCTGTCTGTTTTATTTTATACTGTGTCTTTTATACTGTGCCTTTTTAACAGTTGTAAGGTGTCCTTGAGTGCTTTGAAAGGCGCCACTACTAAATAAAATGTATTATTATTATTACTACAGTATACAGCATTTTTGAAACAAATGTAAAAAATATAAATGTATTTTATCTACAAAAACAATAGTGCAGAGAATTTACATAAAATCTCATTTTAAATAAATGTTTTCATATTTTGTCATTTATGCATTTAAAGTAAAAGTGAATTAGAAATCAGAATACATTTTACTTCCTTATTCTTAAGTGAAATGGACGGGGAGGAATCACAGCTGGAACATGATTTTATCCATCAGGATTTGCTTGCTCAGTTTGTTAGATGGTGAACTGGCTTGATTTTCTGTTCTATGGTAGGTGAGACTAGAGGCTGGTGCAGGACAGCATGCCACACTATTGTAAAATTTTTTCTTTTCATTAATAGACATCAGATGAAGAGGCGACAAAAAGTCACTACACTTTGAGAAAAAATTACACAGGAGCAATTTCTCTTTGAAATCACCTGGCACAATGAATCATATTTAAAATTCCCAAGAAGATGAGTCATCATAAAAGTTTTGATTTCAGGTTGATTCATAGAACCAAGACAAAACAAACAAGGAAGAATGCATGCAGATGACTGTTTGCCAGTTACCTGTTTAGATTGGTTTACAAACACTTCATACTAATGGCAGTGCAAACTTAATACATTTCTGTACATCTGCCTGCATATGTAATGTATGTAATACTTATGACAAACATACAGTATGTAGTAAAATAAAAAACATAAGTAGTACTGGAAGAGAAACTTTACTTTCACTTGCCAAAAAACATACTGACACCCCGAGTGTCAGTCACTAGTCACACTCATCATCAGCCTAACAGTGTGTGACAGATGATGCTCAGCTTAGTGTGTCCCAGATTTCTATTAAGCATCACTACATCTTATTTCTTCAAACAGAGGAAACCATATGTCTGACATCCCAAATATTTCAACAGTTTAAAAGCAGTGTTTGATTCTGTGTACTCCATCCTCCATATCCGAAAAACAAAAATAGGTAATACTTACAATGTGAAATATACTAATGCCTGAATAAAGGTCATAGATGATTTGTCTGAGGATTTATTTACATGTCAGAACATGATTATGTTTAACATGGCTACTGCCTAGACCAGAACTGTAATTATGGTTAACAACCAATATATAATGCAGCCATAGAAGATAGAATTGAGTTGAGTGATTTACCTGATACTGGGCAGGAAGTTCTTCTTGTATGAAGTTTCTATACTTTTAAGGTAGGGAAGTGGAACATTCTGGAGATATGGCTGGAGAAAAATGACAAATTTCACAACAGCAATTCAATGGAAAAATAGTTATAGTTTGGTTTACTTTATGCACAATTTTTACCATTACGATGTTCTTTATGACCTAAACCGCACAGATAAGTCTGTGTCCTTAATTATGGATTATTATTTGGATGCAGTTTGAGTTAACAGCTGGGTGATGCAGTTAGGATGCAAGTAGTTCAATGTAAGTTGTCAGGTTTTCAACAAATGAACACATTAGTAAAAGTCTGAAGACACAACCTTGTTAAATCACTCACCTTTCCAGAAGCTTTGAGCTTCTTCTGTACCTCCTCAGCAGGAGAGTCCACATAGATGACTAGGTGAGGTGGCCAAAACTCACAGATGCTGATGTCCTTGATCTCATTGTAATGATCCACACCTGTAAAAGAAACAGATAAATAAAAAAAAAGATTGATGCAGATTTTCTTTTTCAGTACAGATACTAGCAGCTTGACTATCAGATGACAATTATACCAATCCTGGAGGCAACTAACACTATCATGTGAAAACATTTTAAAGATACATAAAACATATAATGACAGTTTGACTAAGATTTGAGATGATGGAACAACACAATGTCATTTATGTATCATGTCTGTTTTTTATTGCTTGGTCCTGAATCACTGATCTGGTGCGATGAGTAACTTCTGAGGGTTAAATTAACTAAGTAATAATAAGAAAAACGTGTGGCTTAATTTGACAGTAATGATGATACAGACATAACTCGGATATAGTTTCAAATTAAGCTCATAAGTCAAGGTTCCACTGTAATGGGAAAAATATCAATAAAGATTATTTTAAAAGGCACACGCACAAGCCTTGCATCATCATTCACACAGAACTTGATTCAGAAAGTACAAAGCAGCATTTTCTCCTCTACTCTCAACGATGCCACACACTATTAAGTCTCAACATAAACTACGCATGACTCGCAGAGCCAAATAGAATTTGCGTTAACAGCACAATTTTTTTCATCTCGTTAAATTGAGATTGCGTCAATACGTTATTATTGCGTTACCTTTGACAGCCCTAAAAAATACACAATGTATAAATACTTAAATAGGTATGCAGTTTTCACATGTTGTTTTCTGATAAAAACTTGGCTGATAAACATGAATAAGGGAACTTACACTCTTTCCTGATGTAGCCTTGACTGAACATGGCCTCTAAAAAGACCATGTCACTAAATGGAGACCGTTCAAGAATGACGCCTTGGCCTGGAAAAGAGAATTCAAATAAATCGACACACATTCAAGGCATAATAATTTAAAAAAGGTTTATTTTTATTATTTTTATAGCATCCACTTTCCAATTAATACCAAACAATAAGTTAACAAATACTGAATTGTGTCTGATGCTCATTTTGACTGTGGTGTGTGTTTAAATTTAAGGATGTTCCGCTACATGGAATTCTTGGGTCTGTTAAGATAACCTATAATTAACAACTAATTGTGACAAATACCAATATCATATCAATAACAAACTGTTTTAAATGTAACATTCATAGCACATTATGGCCATTGGCATTCATTAAAGGGAGCCGAATGGCCAGCAGAGGACGTTGTGGTCCCACAGTACATTTTAGTTGCTTAAATGATCAAAATTGAATAACACAAGATTTCAATATGAAGCTGTTAACAATAAGGCAGCTTTTTATTTATCAGTAAATTATATAAAGGTCACTGATATAATGCACATCCCTAGTCAAATTTACTGATCATTTTTACATGTTTTTAAATGCATACTCACACAAATTGGCTGAGCTAATTGGCTTTGCTATGACAATGTAATGCACCTTGTCATGTACGGTAATCTTTAGAACTTTTCTGGCTAATACAAATCTAAGCCTAATCACTGATTGTACCCTAAAGCAATAGCTGATGGTGTGATAAAGCAACATGTTAGGCTAGCCACACTGAAGCAATTTTATTTTTCTTTGTAACACTGTAAATGTTCTGTCTTTTCCTTTGAAGATCCAAATTTCTTGGTTTCATTTGGGTCCTTTAACGGTCTAGCATACCTTGCTGATATTATTAGCACTTTTACACCAACACGAAACCGGCACCGTTCTGGTTCACAATCCTAATTTTGAACCGTTCGGTGCATTTTCACCAACAAAAACACCGCCCCGAACCAGGAACGTTCGTTCGCAGTGGGAACCAAAAAATACTTGGTTTTTCAGTGCGAACCAAACGTGCCTGAACGCAAGAAGATGTCGACTCGTAGCGTACAGTGGTCCATTGAAGAAACTCAGTTTTTGTTATCCATTTGGTGTTCTCCGGAGTTTCAGGAGAAACTTGAGGGGAGTATTAGAAAGGAGAAACTCTACAGCGAGCTGGTGGAGGATTTAGCTCGAGCAGGTTTTGTTTGTTCAAGAGAACAAGTGATAAATAAGCTAAAAAAAGGACTACAGAGATTCTAAAAAGGAGCTATCACGCAGTGGAGCTGGACGAGGGAAGACAAGATTTGACTTGTGAAGTTAAAAACATTTGTACCAAGAGCACAAATGCTTGCATGTAGTCGATGCGCTGCGCCATCTTTGCTTATAATTCCACTTTGTTGATGACGTACACAGTGACGTATCCTCGGTTCAACTAAAACTAGTGGAAATGCAGGCTGGTTCAGTATAAAGCACCGAGGTTCTCATAAGCCCGAACGGCACCAGTTCAAGAACCAGAGTTATTTTGGTGGAAAAGTGCTATTTGAGATCTTGTGCTGCTGGACTCTTGGTGATCCCTCCATCTGAACTGTTCACTAATGCAAATCTTGTTGGGGCTCCTGAATTCGGCAATACTGATCCTTTATCTCTGCGCACTTGCTCCAATTTCTCTCAGGAATTTTCCTGTTTTCTCAATACTTCAATTCTTCTTCAACCATTTAATGTCTTGGACCAGTTTACGTTTTTGTTACTTCATTAGTGTAAAGCTGCCATGAGCAAGTGAAAGGGACTACAGAAATTACAGAAATGCTTGTTTCTCATTCTGTGCTTTACCTGTGGCGAGAAGATGTTCGACGGCATCCGAGTACTGCAGAAGCCTCATGACGTACATCCAGGACTGCAGCCGATAAGAGTTACCATCACTGGCTTTGGGATCCATGTAGAACTTCTCTAGACTGCAGTTGCCGTTGAAGGCTGCATCCAGAGGAACCTTCTCATTGGTCATTTTGTCCATGTAGTTCACGTCAGGCTCAGGCATGTACAGCATTCCTACAAACAGACAAGATAAACTGGCTCAATAATACGCACAAAATGTGCAACATTAAAGGATCTGCCAGTAAAGCATGTGATCTACTCCCAACATCTTGAAAATGTGTGCATGCATATAACTATTATACTATTCAGTGCAAATAAGACCCTTTTTCCTGATATAGCTTTCACTGCATCTGATATATTGTCTATATGACAAACATGATATATGATATATAATACACGTCCCTTTCATTTAAACTTTTATTCTGCTTAACTTTGCTACAATAATGCAAGCTGTACAATGGTATTGGAAACATATAGCATACAACTGTTTTGTCCTCTGGAAGAGCAGAAAATTTAGGTGACACTGGGCTATTACGTTATAATATCTTCATCTACCTGACGCTGTTATTCCAGCTATAAAAGATCAGGCTCCTGTGTTTTTGACAGACCTGGTATATATCATTTGTAAGGTTTGACTTACAATAATGCAAAAACAAAGAAAAGAAAAAGGGCGTTTACAGAGGACAGCTTCAACAGTAAGCTCATTGGCTGAAGGATGGGAACTTCCATTAATTAATCAGACATCATGTAGCAATCTTTTGTAGCATTCTAGTTCATTTTAAAACCAGCCACCTCTCTCTTTGTATTAACATCTCTTGCCAGTGTTTTATATAAAGTGTTTATTAGGGGATCAACTGTTCTTTTTTATGGCCAATAACAACTGTCAATGATAACAACTGATATTCATTTACCATATACTTGACAGTGGTGATGTGAATATTTCAAGGATGCAAATCTTACTTACAAATGGCATTAAATGAACATAGTTTAATATAAGAACATTCTAAAACATTTTGAGAACATCTGATTGGATTTCTTTTTGGTTAACCTTTCAAGCAATTAAATATACTGTTAGGGTGAGACACTGAACCAAAATAAAAAAATGGCATTTTTATTTTGTGTTTGCATCAGATATGGGCATAGATAACCAATTTTGATAATTTAAAAAAAGCTAAATATTGGCTCAAAATAAATAAATAAATAAATAAAGACTACTAGGACCACTTAGGATTACTCACCTAGCTTATCAGCCAGTTTTTGTGCGAGTGCTCCTTTTCCTGATGCCAGGTTGCCATCTACACTGATAATTTTGCTGTTCTCCTTGAACTTGGAAGTTGTTCTTTCACCCAAAGCATAAGTCCACCATCCATATCGCAAATTTCTGACTGCGCATGTGTGGATTCCAGCCTGAAAAAGACAAATTATTTTCTGATTCATGCTCTCTAGCAAAAGAAGCCATACAGTGCACCTATTTTCTTCATAAATCCCTTCTGCAAAACGTTTTCATACAGGCTGAAACACATTTTGTTCATATTCCTATCAGACATCTGCTGATGAAGTTGGATAAGAAACTGACTGGTGTCATTTTGTTGTTCCTCTACACTCTATGGGAACTCCTGGATGAGTTTCTTTAGGGCTGTCTATTGGAAAGAAAATGTTGCTACAATACATACATGATAAAAGGTTACAGTACAATATATTGCAATATTGTAAATAAGATATGTTGCAATTAAAAAATACCTTCTATGAAAACTTACCTAAAAATTATTATTATTGTTATGTTAGGCCATGTTCTGTCTATTACACGATTTGTTCTTGGAGTGATCTTTGTTGGTAGACCACTCCTAGTGAGGGTAATAATGGTCTTGAATTTCCTCCACTCTGCAGAGATGTTTTTGTAACCTTTTCCAGTCTGAAGAGCATCAACAAATCTTCTGATGTCTGCATCTCCTTTTTTTGTGGCATGATACACTTCCACAAACATGCTGTGAAGAGCAGGCTTTGCTAGATCCCTGTCCTTTAAATAAAATAGGGCACCCACTCACACCTGCGTCATCTCATTGACTGACAATACATTACTCAAATTTCACCTTCAAAATATCTTAAAGTTTCACAAATAATCTTAAAAGTTTGTATGTTTTGACACTCAGTCATGTAATACTGGATAATTTTCCTCAATAAACAAATGACCAAATCTAATATTTTTGTCTCATTTTTTATTTGGTTGTCTGTTTTCTACTTATAAAACTTGTGTGAGAATCTGATGAAGTGTTAGGTCAAATTCATGCAGAAATGTAGAAAACAGTAAAAACAGATATATAGACTGACAGATAAATAGAGATCCTTTGGGAGATTCATTCAGGGAAATTCAGTGTTCAGCAGCTTTCACAGCACAGAAAACAGCAGGAGTACACAGTGTAGAAGATAAAGGACAAAAATCCCTATAAACATTTACTAAACAAAGGTAAAACTACTTTCCTTAAATTATAATAAAACTGAAATGTAAAATTATAGGTAAAACAAAATAAAAATCAAGTATTTGGCTAGAGGGGGCCCTATACATATGGACAAAGTGTACGAGGTTAGTTCTCAATTAACACAATTGATTTCAGATAGAAAAGCATAAGCTGTACATCTAAATAAAAATAATTATTTGACAGTACGGCTTGGCCACGCCCCGTTCGTGACGCCATTCGAAATTCTGCGCTTGCAGCTACACAGCAGCAATTAACGATATAAACACGCGTTTAAATTATAATCTTTCGTGGTGTTATGTTATTGCTCAGTAATGTGTCATTAGTTAGTGTTACTGATATGCTGTAGTATTATTATTTGCTCATTAGAGTGCAGTAATCAGTATGCTGGGCCGTATGTTTGTGTCCTTGCTTAGTTTCAGTCATAATAAAGCTGTTCTAGTTCTCACCGCTCGGACAGACGTTCTTGCTCTGACTGCTGCTGCACCCGCGGGCACCAACAACCGCACGACACGCAAAGCCATCTTAAAAAAACCTTTAAAACGACAAAAATCAAACACTTCACTCAAAAGTCACCCTCCGCCACTCAGGCGACCGACTACCTGAAGGACCCCTCACAGTCGCGGGAAATCTGCGTCATCCGTGAGCGCGCGTTACCATAAAGCCTGCATAAATTAAAAATAAACACAATATACATGAAATTTAAAAGTGAATAACACGGACGTGTTTTTCATTTTTCATGACTATAGCAAGTGAGGTATAATGTTTATTCTCTGAGATGGCGATATTTACTAAAGTAAATAACATTGTTAACATTTAGCTTAAATTTTCTAGTTTATGCTTCTTAGGCAGGTTTGCTGTTTTTTTATAAAACACATTTTCATAAGACTGGACAAAAGAATTTGGCAACATGAGCTATGGACAGAGAGGTGTTCCAAAAAGCAGGATTTCTCCGTTAGACTGATACCTTATGTCAAAAACAGGGCATCCTGTCCAATAGAAGAGCTAAGATTTCTGTTGAAGTTTTTGATTTGAAAAGAACGGATTTAACACGTCCACACAGCCCTGACAAACATCTGATCTGAGCCACATAGGCAAAAGATCAGATTTGAGTCACCTCAGCCTGGTAATGTGAACGTAGCTTAATGTAGTTTGACAAGCAGCGGTTCGTATTTATTAGAGCTTGTAGTTATTTAATTTTTATTGTTTTTCATTGCACGTGGCCCTGGAGGAACGCTGTTTCGTTTCAATATGTACTGTACTGTATATATTTGAAATTACAACAAAAACCTCTTGAACTTGAATATATGTTGTGTTCATCAACTGGAACTGGTCCAACAAATTTCAAACTAAATTTTATTGAGTTTTGCCCACTAGATGGTGCTGCAACCTCTTCATTAACTTTCACCATCATGTCCCAAAAACAGACTACAGTAAAAACTTTTCATGGACACACTCAGCAGGGACCAGTTGGACCTTATAGATTTGAAGTTCTTAATGGAAAAATCAGTACTAACATTGCCAGGCCATGTAATGAGTAATGTGTACCAGTGTTTTAGGTTTTTTTGCAGTACATCATATTACAAAATAAAATGAGTTACAGTATTCCTTATGTTCTATCTGAAGAAACACCCCTAATTCTGAAAAACAATATGAGGAATTTATATGTACAATGAAGTTTTTATAATCTACATCATTTGAGGTAAGAAAAGAACCATGTACATCAAACTTCTTATATTGATAACACTGTATATGTTACATAAATAAAATAAAAAAGAATAACTGTTCCAGGATGTTAGTGCTGAGTATCAGGACTTTTTCTAAGCTCAAGAACAAAATGTCTTTTTTAAAAAAGTGAGTTTTTATTATATTCATCCACAAAGTCCCATAAAGAGTAGTTTAGACTCAGACCAAGTAATCAATGGCTCAGTTTTGGTCCACATCTCAGTGAAATAATGGCGATGGCTTCATCCAGAACACAACCTCAATTCACCCTGAATTAAACCATACCTCATGCATGAAGCAGTTCTTTGGCTAATTGGCCCAATTTTGGCTTCAGATTTCACGTTAGGTTGTATTTGGGCCACATTTTACCCAAAGTTCCAAAACCATGACAAAGCTTAAACATGACTACTACAGCAAGACGAGTTTTACATTCCTCAGTGCCATAAATGAGCCAAACGTGCTGTAATTGGGCCATATTTGCTCCTGAATTGTCTGCTATCTTGAAGATGAACCAATTTGCCAATGTGATTTTTCACACAACAGAATTTGACCTCTTAGGGAATTTAGAGCTTATCCGTAAATTGAGTACATTTAGTATATACATCATGTTTCTTTCATTTGGTTTTATTTTTCCAGTGGGTTTATAAATGTAAATGATTTTACTTGTTATTGGCCACCCGGTTCTGTGCTTCATTCAAAAAGCACTTCAGCATGAATGGATGGAAATCGGATGTTTTTAGTTTCTATATATGGACTGTATGGAGTGAGAAGAAAGTGATATGTTTTGGAACAATGTCAGATTCTTTTACTTAAAGGAGCATTTAAGTGAGTAAAACGTTCCCATCATATGAGGCCTTTAATGCATTTTGCAGAGACTAACCACATTCAGGTTGAAAGAGACCACATCAAATAAACAGAAGAAAAATGAAGACTGCTGAGGCACTGAACTTGAAACATTTTATATATAAACATTATTTCCGGAATTATTATTGGAAAGTCATTTCATACTTATAAACATTTGCCAGAAAACATATCACAATATATGAAAAATAAAAAAATTATTGTAAATATGTTCTACTGTTAAGAACATGTTCAACACTTGAAGATATGCTTGTGTCAAAGACTTAATGTGAGGTGAGTATTTACAATGCAACATCCAGTAATTAGAATATGGTGAGTTGTGTTCATATTTTAATTAAAAAAGGTAAATTGTCATGTTTTATATGTATTACACTTTTTGTTTTTATGTTTATGTGGCTTGTAACTAATGCAAATCAGACATCCAGAATCTCAAATGGTTAGAATATTTCATATATCTATATTTCATATTTCATATATATTGTAAGTCGCTTTGGATAAAAGCGTCCGCTAAATGCAATGTAATGTAATGTAATATATCAACATTTAAAACAGGCTTGAAATATGTGACTTTACATGTAATGAATATAAACTATATGACAGTTTACCTTTCTGAATTAAATTATGAACTTTTTACACAATATTCTATACACAAAAATAATTTTTGGAGATGCACTAGTGTATATAAAAACATTAACAGAAGTTCATTATGTAAGTTAATGAGAGGAGATATTAAGGGTAGCTATTTGTGCTATACATTTTAAAAACATGACACAGTGTTGATTAAAGCCTGTGCAATGTTACATACATGCATTGAGGATGGGTCACTACCAAAATACTTTTGTTCTGTTAGTCAACTCTCCATTAATGGAATGATTCACTCAATAATCATATTTACCTAGTTTTTCCACTTCCTTCAGCTGTAGTCATTTAGCCAAGGGATGTTTGAAGTGCAAATTTTGCTTTTATTGTTCAGAACTAGAGCTGCATCATGGCTATTAAACACTAGAACCCAATAGTCACATAAACAGCTCAGTCATCTCTGTAATACAAATCCATTACCAAAATGTCTCTCAACCCTCTCAGACATCAAACAGATATTAATTAAAGTCCCACAGACTAGTCAATAAATAATAAAATATAAAAAAAAAAATTCTTGAGCTATCTGAAGTGTTTGCTGGATTATTTTTTTATTTTCAAAGTTCACAGTCACAGTGTCATAAAGCACCTCAAATAGTTTGTGAGACCGATTTATTATTTATTATTATTATTTTTAGTGTTGATACAATCTTCTGTACAAGGTTCTGTGCCTGCTGGGACAATCTGATGATTCAACGACTGGGCTATTTAAGTGACTATTGAGTTCTAGTGTTTGTTAGTAACATTAGCCTTGCAGCACTAGTTCTAAACTAAAGAAATAAAATCTGGGACTCCAAACATATCTTGACTGAACTACACATGTGGGTAAGTTGAAAATTGTGTAAAACAAAAAGTAAAATAAAATAAAAGTCAGCCATTATACGGTAAAAATAAACCACTATAACAAAGAACAATCTCATAATCATGGCACCAATTTGGGCCAAACGTATTTCTAATATGCAGAATTGTATCACCTCAATCAATTCCCACATGAAACATTTTATTACATATGTTCTTCTTCCATGTTTCACTGCACAATATTTTGTCCTTTATCCAGAATACAGGGATCACCCATGGCCTATCATTTTGTCCAAATAAATGAGTTCATTCTATGACTAAACCCTGCTGAGAAATCTCAGAGGTTGCAGCAGTTGGTCTTGCTGTTCTCTGGAAGGTATATTCCATTTATGAGTGTAGGAACAGAAAAAGAGGAACTGTGGTCTTCAGGATGGCTTTTGACCTAAGAGAAATTACAGTGTGATTTAATCACTTACAAATCTCTTGGAATAAAAACATTGTCTCACCATTACATACAGATAGTGTATATGAATACATATAAGTCCTAGTAGCATATGATGGTCAGAAATGTGTTTTTTTTTTCATTTTTTACAGATCAGCTACCAATTTTCTTTATTTCTCAGTATAAATGTCTATGCATTTCTTAACTCAGGAGTGGTCGATCACTTCAGTGTGATGAAATCATCAGTGTTATTTTAGGTTAGTATATATAAAAGAAACCAAACATTAGCAAAGGCAAAATCCAAATTATTCAAAAATAACCCAATTACAAGACTGTATCATTTATATATATA
>BRDA01010854.1:46722-58043 GCA_036984385.1 Crenuchus spilurus
TATATATATATATCATTATACCCCTAGTAATAATATCTGGACTCATAATAATAATAGCTGTTACTTATATTTCCTTACCTGTATGTGCCCATTACAACCCTGGTACTGCTGAAAGACACTCTGACTGTCCGTGGGTGTAATACCAGATACTATATGACAAGAAGGAGGACTGACACATGCATGCTCTTGTGGAATTGAGGATGTGCCCACTACTGGCTCATTCCTCATCCACTGAAAATAACAGGACGCCTGTGGAGGACTCTGGTTGTTGGGTATTGTCTTCTTGCAGTATGATGAGATGGTGACTGCCTGGGCCTGAGGATGCAGCTGATCCATATTTGTGCTAAGTGGAGATGGGCTCTCAAACATGCAACTGCTTAGGGGTGAAGAGTGGTTTGATGCTAGTTCAGAATTTTCTGGCAAGAGACCCACTTGTGGGAACCCAGGTGTTTCCAAACTCTGAAAACTGTTGGGTGCAAGTCTGTTCTTGACAGGGCTAAGGCAGGGCTGCTCTGGCAGTGCATGTTGCCATTGCTGCATTTGGCTTTGCTGGGGGAATTTTGAGAGATCTGAGCAAGAGACACTTGCTTCAGAGGATAGATGATTCTTGCACGGGGACAAGGAAGGACCGTCATTTCCAGGACCTAACGCTGTTTTGCTCCAGTGGTTGATCGCTGGCTGGCTTAACTGGTGAAAACCATTCTGCAAATGGTGTAACTGTGGATTTTCAGACTGATTTACGGGATATAATCCAAACTGGTAAGAGGACATCGAACCTTGAATCTTGGTGTTGTCTCTGAAGTTCTGGATGTTTTGTGGAGGTTCCCAACCATTATTAGGGATAAAGAATGTGCCTGATGTTTTCCCATCCAAATGTTTCCGTTTCTGAGTGAAGAGTTCTGAGTCTTTGCTGCCATGTGTGAAGATGCCATTCTGCTCTGTGTGTGATAGGTTATTCAAGATGTTGTTGAACGATGTATCTGCCTGATGTCCTGGAAGTCCCATGGTAGAATTTGGACTTGAATGTGAAAGTCTCTGAGAGTTTGCGACCATTTCTTGCTTGGCCATTCCAATGAAATTCGGTTTGGTTGCTCCTCTGTTATCACAGTTGTGACCCATGGAGAATCCACTCCTAGAATGCACTGTAGGTGCAGAACATGGCCCAAAGTGTCCAGACTGTCCAAATATGTGGGTTTTGGCCATTGCTGGGGCATCTGGTTGTGGTAAAGAACTCTTATTGATATCTTTGTATAAGGCATCCTCCACATAGGAGAAAATGTCATTGGTGAGAATTTCGTCCAGACTAAGGGTTTTGACACTGCCACTGCTTTCTTTGGCTATCTTCAAAAGAGCATTTTCCCACTCCTTTAGCTCTGTACTGTCCACCTCCATCTTATTAAGAGCTGAGCAAATATCTCCATCTTGAGCCAGCTGTTCCAAGGTGTCAATCATGGATGTAACGGTATCATCCTCCTCCTCCATGGTTCCGTCCGGCAAGGCATGACTGGGCACATTGAAGAGAGCCCAGCTATCTTTGAAAATGTCATCTAATGTAATCTCAGAGTCAGTGGGCTGCTGATAGACCAACTTGTCCTGCTTTTGCCCAAGAGCTTGGACGGACCTTGGATCCAAAGCCTTAAGGTCATTGTGAATGGAAGGCTTCTTGTTACTCTCAGGACTCATGTCAAAAGCAGGAGACATGTCATAGAGGACCGCCTCTCCTGTGGTGAGGCTAAATGGAAGCTGCAAACTCCTCTTACGCAAGTGTTCCTCTCCTTCTGCATTACTGATAATGAAACAAAACAACAGTTATGCCCAGATCTTTGTTTTTATGTCTTCAACAAATCACACACAGTGTTTCAAAAAGTCAACAATATTTTATCTTATATATTATTTAAAACCGTTTATCTCGGCAATAAGTGAGTTTGCATTTCAAAAACACCACAAATTATTAATTATAAAAAATCCCAGAAATAAACATAAATACTGTAACTTTTAAAAAATGCAGCTGATACGTTGTGAACATCTAGAACAAAGTTTTTGTCAGGGACTACCAGCATCCAGATGGAGGGGGGCTGTACAGGAAAACTCTCCCTGGATGCAGCTCCATTTCTTGAAAAACCCAGAGCTAATCACACCCGGGCTAGAATCAAGCACAGCTGGGGAAGCAGCCAAAAAAAACATGTACTAGTATGTATGCAGTAATAAAATGTACTAATGTGCATTGGACTGCACTCTTTTATCTCACTGTGCCCCCTCACACCCAGTTGTGACATTTTTCCATAGTTCTGTTTTGTTTTATATTTTTAAAATGTCTTGCCGTTCTTTTATCTGCGCTCAATTCCATCCTGGGTGCAGTCCAAGCTGGGTTTTCATTAAATAGGGCTGCATCCAGGGAGAGTTTCCCCCAACTCTCTCTTACCATCTGGATGCTGGCAGTCCTGTGACAATTCTTTTCCAGATGTTCTCCTTGATGGATATATTAAAGTCCATCAGTGGGTATACTTGATTTAAAATAATAAACTATTGATTAACCAAAACAGTTAACTGGAGAACTACAGAAAATACTGGATATTAGAACTAAAATTGTGACCCCGCCAGGGAAAACCAGGCCAAAGTCACTTGGCAATTTTTTGAGATATCATGTCAATATTGTGTCACTCACATTAGCAACAAAACTTAGCCACTCTGTATTATTGCTGTAAATGAAAGATAACAGTCTCAGATATCTATCGAAGTACATATTTTGATCAAAAACAAAACTTAAATTCATAAAAAAGTTGTTGAAAAAAACATTTTGAAAAAAAAAGAATGTCACAAATGGGGTCACAAATGTTATGACAATTTAACATCACAATTATAGTAGCCAACATTATTATGATTATCAGTATTATTGTGATCTATATAGTATATAGTACAGCTATATAGCATAGTATAGTTATAGTATAGTACAGCTAACAGCAGTTCAAAACTCAAACTTAATTTAAAGTGAACATGCTTCCACGTTGTGTGCAGAAACACTCCTTAATCTCTGACAGTCCAAAAAGCAGCATGCACAGAGGCCAAATCAAATCACTACCTGTTCCTGATGTAGTGCACTTCGGGTGATGAATCAGCAGCAGCTCCACCCAAACAGTGTATAATGTCTTACCCAAAGTCATGCACATTCAGCAACAGATTAGACAATTCCCTATTTAGCATTTACACAGCATATATAGCATGAGGCACCTATATAATATGAGGGCAGCTGTGGCCTGGTATGGGGCAGCTCTGGCCACAGTCTGGTTGTTAGGGATCTGGTCTTGTAACCAGAAGGTTGTCAGTTCAAGTCCATGGCAGATCATGTCAAATTAAATTTGGGCTGTTTTGAAACTTTGACAATGTTTACACATTTCACCAAACTCTTTTATTTACAAAAAGCAAGGAACACTTTTTCTGTTATCTTGAAATCCCGTAACTTCAAAAACATTTCCAATAGTGCTACTTACACCAGAGCTCGCTGACGGGCAATAATGAAGTCAGGACGTCCACCTTTGTATATAAGCCTGGCATTTGCTTGGACCCACACCCATACTCCATTCTTCGTTAACAGTCGGAAAACTGTCATTCCACTCTCTCCTGTCTTTATCACTAGGATAAGAAGACATTTACAATGGACATGTAAGCAATAAATGAATACTCTAGTATATTAAGCTGCAGTCTTCTGCAAACATTAATGAATCCCTGGTCAAATTAGCTATTTTGTGTATTTTTTAATTGAAAATAATTTAGAAGTTCTCCTCTACAGTGAACAAATGAAAACATTTTCTGCATGTTAGTGCACCGTTAATATTTATTTTCTGAATGTAACACATAGGAAAAGCCATTTTTGTCTCAATAGTCACCTAAATAGCCCTGTCGAATGCTTCTCAACTCACTCAAACTGCATCCAGATCCCAAATAATGTCACAGATTAGCTGATGTAGCTTAGGACACAGTATGATTAATGTGAGTAAAAAAATTAAATAGTGCATTGACTGACATGCTGTAGCAGTGAGGTTTATTTAATTTTCATAGCTCACAGGAAGTCATACTTAAAACACATCCACTAGTCTGTGAGAACTTCTGGATGAGGCTTGATCAGATTAAGAGAAGTATTTTTACAAAAGTGACTGGACTATTTAGGTGACTACTGAGTTGTAGTGTTTGTTAGCAATGTTAGCCTCACATACTATCAGAAACTATACAGTGCTGACCTGGACGTTAACTTACTTCTTAAATGATTGTCTGCACAGTGCATCAAATCAGCAGCGTGAATGAACTGATATCCAGTTCCTTTCATACACAATTCTATTTCTGAGTAACCCAGAACAACCTTCCCCCTGAAACAAAATGAAAAGAAATACAACAGCTCAGTATTTCAGTCTGAATCGAGTATTACTGTTAATATTCAGAATCCTGAAAGCCACTTATGTGATAAGTGTGTGTATACATGAGTACTTATTCGTGAATATGGGTCTGCATGCATGCTTACTGCAATCTGAGGATGGTGGCTCACATTTATGATGTAAATGTAATTGTTAAAACTGGAAATACAAATCTGTTTAAAATGATCATTAACTTTTTTTTAACCACAAATTGTGATAAATAACAGTGATTAATGATTTAATGGCATTTTTGTTTACTTGTGCAACTGTCAACTAACAACCCTAAAGCAGCCATTAAGACTGATTAGCGTCCTGGCTATCTTTAATGCTGAAGTGAATATTAGTTTGAGATATACACAGACATTTTGAGGGGACTAAAGTGTGGTGAGTGTGCAAAGAGTGTGCATGTATAAAACATGCAAATGTATAAAACGTGCTTATATATGTGATATTTGTGATTATCATGTGATGATTATGTAGGCCATTGTTATGACCTCCCAGGTAGTAGCTAAAGTGTTGCTACTGGGTTCCTAGTTGCTCAGGTGTTGCCACATGCTTTCTTTGTTTTCTCATGTGGTTAATAAGGTGTACTAGGTGGTTTCTTTGGTCTAGGATGTGGTTATGTAGGTGTTGTTAGATGGCTGTTATATTCTTCTAGGTAGTTTTTAAGGCCTTTGACATGGTTGGTAAAATGTACCTAGACAGCTGGTCTCCAAAGTGGTTGCTATGACGTTGCTAAACGTTTGCTAGAGTCTCCCTGGTGGTAGAAAGGTGTACTTATGAACAGTTGCTGTGGTGACTGTGGTGGTTGTTAATGTACTGAGAGACTGTTGCTATGGTCTCTCATACTGTGACAGGCTTACCTGGAATCAATGCCCATAGGAGTAAAGTCCAACTTATGCTTTGTCTGAAAAAATAGTGTCTTTGTGCGGATTTCCTGAATTGCTGGTGGTTGGACAGGAGTAGCAATAGCAAAGAGGGCAAGCTGTGGCTGGACTACAGACCCATCTTCAGCCCTCTTATTCTGCCCCAGGAGGAACTTCAACCTTCCCTGAAAGTTCAGTTTCTGGAAAGAATATTGGACATATTCATTTAATGTCAATGAGCTCTGGCAGACTCTAATAAGCTATGGTAGACTAAGAATGGGTTACACAGCCAAATATAATGTCACAATACAGTGAAACCTCAGTTTTCGTCATTAATTTGTTCTAAAGTTCTTGATGATAACCGAAATGAGTGAAAACTGAAGCAATATTTCCCATAAGAAATAATGTAAATCCAATTATTCCATTCCAGACATTTAAAATAAATAAATTTTATATAGAATAACTACAGTTTTACACACAGAAAACAATGAGAAATAAATACAAAAAACTAATTAAATGGAAAAATTAACATTTAACATCATTCTTTGGGGTTTACACTCCATTTCAGAGTGTGCTGGTATGGTCCATCTACAAATGCATGGGTGAGCGACTAATGCATTAATGGATGCTTTGCTTTCACAAAATTAGTGGCGCGTCTTTTGGGCACGCTGACGAAAACCAGGCTGATGAAAGAAAACTGGGACTAAATATCCCAGAAAAAAGTCAACGATAACTGAATTGTATGATAACCAGTGCAAATGATACCTGAGGTTCTACTGTACATTAAGGCTTTTTACAATACACAATGTGCCCTGCAAGAAATGATATATTATTGTCATGTGAATCGATTATAAATCTAGTCTAACTAGGGTTGGAGGGTTGTGGGGTTTTTCTCAGAATAACACAGACACGAGTAAAGTTACTTCAGTCACCAAAACCTTGTTCAGCTCATACACCTTCTTTAGCTGCCTAAGTTTACGTCCACAAACTTTGTAAATAGGATACCCATCTTCACGTCTGTTTTACAGGTATCTGAAGTAGTCCCACACTGCTGATTTGTTGCTATGTGCTTGAGCGTAGTACCAGTGGACAAGGCGGAGCGGACTTGCGCATGCGCGGGTGAGATACTTGCCTTTTTCCTTTATGACCAGTAAGTATGATAACTATGCATTTTAATACTGTGGTATATGGTGAAACCGGTTACCGCTGCAACCCTAAGTCTAACTACATAATATTTACATTTACATTTGAGGCATTTAGCAGATGCTTTTATCCAAAGCGACTTACAATTGGCGGTTAAGTGCCTTGCTCAAGGGCACTTCAGTCGTGACCTGCCCGGGAATCGAACCGGCAACCTTCAGGTCACCAGACCAGATCCTTAACCACTAGACCACGGCTGCCCTTTCTGATAGTATTTCTCTTTTTATGCACAGGACATTTAGACATTTCATTTGTGTTATGGAAATGATCTCACTGCATGATATTGTTTCACTTCATAAAATTAATTAGAACAAGTAGACAATATTTAGTGATATGGCAAAGTTTTATCAACATAATACAAAATCCAAACGATCTCTTTAACACCACAGTAATTTCTCCTGCATAACAGCTCGAGACTTTATTGTAAGTCTTAGATCTCTGCTGCTTAGATATTTCTCCTGAGAAGAAGATCTCCGTAATCCCACATGTCTCCTCTTCAGTTTCAGTACAGATATAAATAAAGTCTCATATTACGCTGAGATAAGAAGTCATGTTCCTTAAAGACACTAAAGTATCTCATTATGCTGTGAATAACTATTATAATGTTTATCTATCTCCTTTTCATCTGATACTGTTTCTCCTAATGTAAGCCTCAAGCTATCAAACAGCAACAGATGTGCACTTAAAGTTTCCTCTGAAAACTGTATTCATTTACGCAAGACCTTTTATACTTCCTGATGTACTGACATGAGTCACAGTACAGTCAAAATAAGTGTCAGGGTTAAATTAGTCACAGCAATCATGAAATATAATCTCACCCAAGGCTACACACTACAAGTATAAAGTCCTGAAAACGTACCAGAAATCCAGATGAGTTGTCGAGGAGGCATCGAAACCGACACACAAAGCTCCTCTCAAGAAACGATGAGTTCTCAGGTGGAATGTGCTGTGGGTCGTAGGTTACAATATTTCTTGTAATATCACTACTGCTCTGCATGCCTTGTGGGTAAATAAATAAAAAAATTAAAATTCATAATAAAATTAAGAATATACATACTGGCCCAACATTAGCTCAACTACGTTGTTTACATCAGTCTAACACTGGCAAATCACACTGAGCCAACAACTGTTTGACCAAGGGGCCTATATTGGCTTGATAACAGCAGTCAACTAGTGTTTGACAGTAGTCTTTTATGATGGCCTAATACTGGCCTGAGTTTGGCTGCCAACCAGTGGTTGACCAGTGGGCCTACACCTGTGTTACTTTGGTGGTCAACATTGTTTGACAGTGGGCTTATGATGACATAACAATATGATACTTTTATGCCTTTACCATAACTGCTATACTTTGCTGTCTAAATGCAGAGTCACTAACCGTCTGTCTCCTGGTCCACATCTGATAGTTTTGGGTTGAGAGCAAAATGAAGCTGCCTGCGGAACATAGCCCTGTCATCAACATGGATGAACTCAAATACACTCTGGTGGACCATGTCAGACTGCAAAGCAAACACAGAACATATTCATCATACTCACTGACTTATACCTGTGAAACTTTGCTCCTGTCACCATTTCTCAATTACACTTGATCACTGGGGATGGGTATTATTTTAACAGGCTTAGAATGCATTTTTTTTATTTTAGGTTGTTCTGCTGTCTACATAGAAGGTATGTGACTGTGTGACTTTTGTTGTGTTGAAAAATGTCAGACGTGACTTTGCACACCCATTTAAACTTCTAAGATTTAAATTTTTCCTGAAACAGGCCATTACATCTTTTATAGTGAGCTTATGGATAATATGATGAGCTCTGTTTTGACTGGCTGTGTGATGATGCTGCAGATTAGTGAAGAGAAAAGCTGTTATGAATCAAAATTGTTGGTGTGGAGATACTGTTTGCCCAACCTCACAAAAGAAAATCTGTAATGGCAGCAACTCTGATGAGACTGGCTGGTTTACAGCACATATGTAAAATAAAATATATATAAAAATTTATTTTCTCTTTTTTCAACCAGTGTCCTCAGCCAGATGTATCCCTGGAGGACTGATTTTTTGTTTGCTTATTTTGTCTTTTTTATGCTTATATTATGTGGGCACTAGAGAACAAGTGTGAAATGAAAACAGCTCCTTCTGAAATTAAAGGAGAGCTGATGGAAAACAGAGATAAGAGAGAAGTGGTGCACAGCATGGAAGAGTAGCGTCTGAGAGAGGAGGACAGTGAAGACAAAATTATGCTGTTATGAGTTGAAAATGTGATCTTTAGAGTACATTTGTCCAACCTTGAGTGGGAATTGAAACTGTAAGGTAGATGAATGGCTGGTGTAAGTAATGTTTGGCAGTGGAGTCAGGACTGTTATTAAACAGTAAGCATTTTGAATCTGAAAGGAGGAAACAACAGTGTTTGAGGTTCACAGTTTATCAGTTCCATGTAGGTAACTCTCCATATTCATTATGCTCAAATAAATGCAGTTTTCCCATCTAGACAGGTCAAGGTATTTGGAAATGATAACCAAGTAATAAAAGTAGTGTAATTTTAAATATTACTAGTTATACTATCTGGAGAATTATTAGTTGCTTAGTTTCCAAACATCTCCTTGTGGCAGTTCAGTATTAATTATCAGTACTATTAGTTATCAACCAGTACTTGGTTTGGTGAATCAGTACTTTATGTTAAATCAAGCGTGTTGCTAGAGAGCTTCAAGAACAACCAAACTTTGTTTACTTAACTAGCTCACAACATATTAACTACAATGATATTTAACGCTTCCTTGTTTAAATGAATGTATCTTTGATCTTATTCTATTATTCTATAACCTTTTGGTCATTTCTTCTTTAGCTTTTTGCCAGATAATCTGTGGATTAGCAGATTGCAAATATAATCATGATATAACGGTAGAACAAAAAAATAATGTAATGTAAGAATTCATTAGAAATTTGTGCTGAGCCCATTTAATGTCTTAAAAATCATACTGTGCATTTAACATGACTGGTTTTTCTAGGTCAGAGGCAAATATTACTGAGATATTATTGCTGTAGGTTTCACTGCCACTGTTTATAACAATTATTGCAACATGTTCTTTAATATTGCCTTACAGAAACATGCAGAGATAAGCATTGTGTGGGGGAAAAAAAGAAAAAGGTAATGTCAGTTCATGGCTTGGTATTTACTTTGCTATTTCTCTTTCACCGCTTGATGAAAGACAGGAATCTCTGCCAAGAACTTGAGTAACACAGTGAGTAAATACTGGCAAATAGAGAATGGAAAAATATGTGGGATTATAGCAGACAATAATGGAATTAATTACTTGCTAATTTTCAACACAATGATAAACCGACCAACTATTTTAGGGTGATTTGGGATGTTTATTGGAGACAAATATTATTTTTGAACACTTGAACTCAACCATCATTGAATCCTAGTGGATGTGGTTTTGTCAGCTGAGGAGTCAGAGAAAGCATGAATTTATTGTAACAAAAAGCAAACATAAACACTATGACTGTAGCTGAGGAGCCATCGAATGACAAACAAACACTGTGACACACTGGGCAGGCTTTATAGCAAACATAATCACACAGAACTACACAGCAGGGCCATGATCAGAGACAAGATGAGACAACACTGAGACATGACATGATGTGGACAATATGTAAACAATCAGAACATGGTGACTTGACAGCACAGGGAGAGACGTAAACAAAACAGAAAGCATATTGAAAGCATATTAACATTGATGAGGCAGGGGGCGTGGCCAGGGTAGGGTCACAGGTTTTGAACATAGTTTGATTTATAGTAAGTTATACTGCATCCAAACTTCACTGAGTAGTCTGTTAGACCTTATTCAAAACCTGAATATGGTTTAAAACAGAAATGACTGGGCTATTTAGATGACTATTGGGTTCTAATGATTTGTTCCAGCTTCTGTTCTAAATTAAAGAAGTAAACACTGACCTCCAGAACTACATGAGGTAAGTGAAAAATTGTGTAAATGTAATTTCTGGATAAAACATTCTTATGAAGTTCTAAAGTTTCTGGGTTTTTACCAGTAATCATAACCAATCTATATACCTGGAATATCTTATACATTTAGTTTCAGTCTGAATATCTCCCCCAACAGTTTCTGTTTTATTTTTGCAAATTCTGGAGTAAGAAGTAAGAGTACTAAAAGTGGATAATAAGAATGATATCACTGTCAGATTAAAACTCAAAAGAGTTCAAAATGCTTGTTATGCATGCAGGTGGCTTAACAGCAGTCAGCAATCTACAGAGTGTGGATGTTCTATGCTATCGCTTATGGTGTGGGTAATTTTTTTCAAATAATATCATTTGAATTGATTGTAGTTTGAATTGCAAATTCACTGAGGACAACTTTTTCTGTCTGTGATAAAATCCCACAAAGCTTCAGATCAGGAAATGCAGACTAAAACATTGGCTTTTAAAATGAAGTCTTGATTTTTTGGCTGTTAATGAACTTTAGCTGATAAAAAGCTACCAAAAGCAACATACATACTGTGAACCTAAAATAGTGTTGTCTCCTCCTTAAACGCAAACCTCGCATAAACAAAACAGACCAGTTCCAAACTCTTAGACTGTTTCATAACAGTTGACTCCTCCTCCAGACTTTACATACACCAGTTGAACGTCTACCAGTTCCCACACGAGGCTATACAAACATCCTCTCAACACCATCCATTCACTTAATTACAACTTCTTTCTTCAATCTCTCTCAGACATTTCTCTTCTATACTATGCACCTCCTCTCTCTACTCTGTTTTTCCCCAGATCTCCTTTTATTTCCTGGTGCTCATACAGTATCAGCATCAAAAAATGCAAAAAAATAATAATAATAATTTTA
>BRDA01010854.1:58647-81184 GCA_036984385.1 Crenuchus spilurus
CCCCCCCCCCCCGCCCCCCCCAGAAAATCCCCTATGAAGAAGCTACAATAAAATGCTTTTAATGGTAACTTCTACACACCTAGAAAAGACACCAAAATCAGTTTTATGTTTAATCAGGCCTTATAGTCCAAAGATAAGAGGGGAGTGTAATTTTGGCAAGTGTTAAGTTAGGATTGCCGAAATCATACTGTTCATAATGTTCTCTGACCCAGAGCTGAGTTATAAACAAACCAAGTGGGGGAGAGAGAGAGATAGAGAGAAAGAGACACAGACACACAGAAGGTGAACAGAAAACAGCCGCTAGCTAAAATGCCAGGTAAATAGGTGAACTACGGGTATTGCAAGCATTGGGAAAAAGAAAAAGGTTTGATGGAATGTATTAAAAGTGTTCCTAATGACGAGAAAAGGGCATATTGCAAATACTGCAAATGTGAAATGAAAAGTCGGTTCCTTTTTTTTTTTTTTTTTTGCTAATTATGTTACTATTAAATGTTCTTGACTGGATATAAAACTTAAGGTTAACTTTTAATTAAAGAACAAATAAACACTAATGTTACCATATTATTGACTGATAATAAACAAAATACTAAGTTATACACTCATAGTTGTTTTGACATTTGCTTCAAACATATTTTGCTTGTGACAGACATATTTTGGGCTAGTTTAAGCTTCTGAAGGGCGGGTTTTAGACTGACTTTGGGCTGGATATTTTTGTTGGACCTGGTAACCCTGGCTGTGTGACGCGTGTGCACGCGAAGGGGAGTCGGATTTTGGCGGGGAGTCAGAATTCGGCATGAGCGGATTCAATTTCAGAAGATGGAGATTTGCGTTTTAGCCAGCGCTCCATGTTTACGTTCCAAATGTTTTTATCAGTGACTGTGTTGGTTCTGAAAGTTGAGAGAAACGCCTCTAAAGCAGAAGGTTCTCATAGCGAGTGCAGTGTCCAGTACGTTAGTCGGTCTGTCCGACCATCCGTCCGTTTCACAATCCAAACCGAGCTAATGTTTTGCTGAACGTTTTCGCTGTAATTGTGTGCAGGAGTTTCCCGCATTGTTAAGGCTAAAATTGCAGGAATCGAAGAAATAGTGCGCAATTCCCGCAATCCCGCACTGAAATTCAGGCCCTGATATATATTTATATATATATATATATATATATATATATATATATATATATATATATATATATATATATATATATATATGGTAGTGGTAGTATCATGGTTTGGGCCTGTTTTGCTGGATAATTTTCCTCAATAAATAAATGATCAAGTATAATATATTTGTCTCATTTGTTTAACTGGGTTCTCTTTATCTACTTTTAGGTCTTCTGATCTGATTTGAGGATGTTTTAGGTCTTATTTATACAGAAATATTGAAAATTCTAAAGGGTTCACAAACTTTCAAGCACAATTGTAGGTAGACATCAGAGAACAATTAAATTGAACTGAATAAATGTTTGGTATAACCAAATAAAAATGCATATGCATGGATATAAAGGCCATTTTTATCAGACTCTAGCCCATCTACCCATGACCCAAATAATATTTGATCAAAGGCTGTACGATGTTAGTCTCTTTACAATGGAGCCTGGAGTACTGGCACGAGATAAATTGTGTTATAGATGGACTGCAGTCTGCAACCTATGTGTACCCTATATGATAGGTGTTTCTGATAAACTGACCTTTAAATGTACTTACAAGGTAAGTGGACCTAATTAACTGACCACTCAATGCTGTGACATTCTTTACTGGTGAATCGTGCTAAACATCAGTGTCACTCACCTCATGGAATCCAAGGTAGTCTTGAATGGTCGGTGATGCATAGAAGACGTATCCCTCTGCAGTGACCACCAAGACAAAGCCACTGAGAGCCTAACAAGATAAATAATATATTTGAAATGATACTTTGAAAGCAGCATTTGATATTTTCACAATCTTATCTAAGGTTAGGATCTGGGATTTTGCAGTACCTGATGCTGATTTTCCATTTTTTACAATAAAGTCAACATGAATCTGAAGCCTTCACAGTAATATGCTGCAATGAATCATACTGACTTCATACTTAGCATAATTAATTTGGCCAAGACCATGAAGCAACAAGTCAAGTTCAAATTTCATTTCAGGTTAACATTAGGCAACCAATGTGAATGTGAAATAATTTTTAGACTTTTCAACACATCAGAAATGCCATCTACCCAGATAGCTAGTATACACTGAAGCCTCATTGGCCTATCTACACTGTTTATGTGGGCATATCAACCAGTTTTGGAAGGTTTGCTTAAGAAGGCTGGTGTTAGTGCCCTGAGTGGCTCAACGGGCTAAAGCACTGACACAAGATTGACCACAAGATTGCAATTATGAATCTTGGTCATCGACAGTGCTGGGTGCGAGAGAGCAAAAATTGGCTGATCTCTCTCTGAGTGGGGAGATTGCGCTCTCTCCCCATGACTATCACACTACAATGTCCGCTGGCTCAGGTTTCTACTGATTGGTCCTTCAGAGCTAGGGATCCTCTGAGTGCATTGTCTCCCCAGTAATGGTATATCAGTGGTAGTTCAAAAAGAGGCAGTTGCCGCATTACACGCATCAGAGGAAGCTTGTGCTTGTCTTCACCCTCCTAGAGTCAAGGACATTGCAGTGCAGTCAACCAGTGTTTGATAGTGGATGTTGGTCTGACATTGGTCTTATGTTTCTTGTCAACCATTACTTGATGGTGGGATTATGATGATATTACAACTATTTGCATTTGCATAATCATGTATGTCATTGACCTATGTGGAGCTGATGTTGGGTAAGTGATGAAACGTTTATGTTCACACTGGTGAGAGTTGTCATTGCTGCATGTTCTGTTGATAACAATGTTGGTCTGTGTTTACACTGTATTTTTAGAATAGTAAATAATGGCTGTTAAATAAAGGAGGTTGGTGTCAAAAATGACACTGTATACCAACATCAGCTCCATTTGGATCTATGACATATACAATTGCTGTCAAATAATGGTTGACAGACAAAGTCAGGTCAACCTAGGCCCAACTGCCAAAATGTTGTTGGCCCTATGTGATTTGTCAATGTTATGCCAATGTAAGCAACATAGCTGAGCCAACATTGGGCCAGTGTATACTTGCTCTCTGGGTAGGTACCTTCTTTATTCATTTTTTTTACCGTGTTGTGGATATTGCCACAACCTCTAGAATGCTGAACTTTGATTAAAATTAGCTTAGATGGGCTTCAGCATGACATAGCTGTTTAAGGTTGCACTCTGTTCATTTTTGCATACAAAATATTATTGAGGTGAATGAGGCCCCAAGTAGGATGTTGCTAAGAGTCCCCAAATGTGCAAAAACTGTGATCAGCAGTATTTTTAACATAGCTGTCCAACCACCATACCTCAATGCTAACACTTCCCTGCTAGATTTTGAATTCAGTTTTTATTAAACTATGAGTATCTGAGGAACATTTGACACACTAGTTTGAGTACAGTGAATGGTACACTGAAGACAAGCAGAGGATGAAAGATTGCACTGCTTTGTTTGCTGTTGCTGAGCATGACCACACGTTCACAAACGTGGCCAGAACAAACTGTCTCTGTTGACATAAGCTCTTTGTTTTTAAGTAATGAACTGGCTTACCTTGATCCACCTACATAAACTTTGTCTAGCAACAAGAGTTATGCAACATGGGCTGACAATAACTGCTTACAGATGGTTTCATAATCTCATTATTCATAGTTACTGTCAGGCAAACCATCATCTCTTAAAGGATTGGTTCACTCATATATATACATGGTTCCACTCACTTCATAAAGTAGTTGATCAGCCAAGACATGTTTGAGTCCAAATTTAGCATCTTTACTTTAGAACAGGAGCAGAATCACTATTTATTATAGGGGTGTGAGAGAATATTGAACCACTTGCGTAATATTACCCAATGTTATGCTTTGTTAAACTATATCAACTCTTATGAAACACTGTATGGATGTGTGCTAGAGGGGAATGGTCTATCTCCAGCCATTTCACTGTTCCACTCCAATGGGAACAAAAGTTTTAAGTTTTCCATAAACTAGATTTGAGAAAATTATAATATATTGAAATCACATGTCAATCCACCTCCACACATGGTTTGAATTGAAATAACAAAATAAATAAATAAATAAATAAATACAACCCTAACAACCAGATTTCTCATCATTGTTGGCTGATCTAAAATCAATCTGGATATAAGTCATAGTCATACCAAAAATCTTTGGTCATCAAATTGATTTAGCCCGCAGTCTGAACAGTGATTTTACCAGAGAATTCCCATCATTTAACTGGTGGAAAACCACTATAAAGAGCTTCACTTTTTAACTTGAAATCTCACTCTCAGTAGAGAAACTGATCACTCACCTGAAGGAGCAGGTCACCCTCTGTGAACCCCATGGTGTCCAACTCGTTGATGTCCAGACCGTTTCCTATTGGAAAGTCCAAATTGTTTTTCCTCATGGTGGCTGTAACAGAAGAGAAAGAGAGAAAGGGTATAATATATAGGTTCACATCAGCATGCAAATGTATGCAATATCCACAGCCATGTTCCTAATGCTGATCTTAAGGGCAATATCTAGAATGCAGGATACTTGAGTGCAAGCACATAGTGTAGCAAGAGAACTCATCACACCAAATGTGAGATATTATAGACACTTTTTGCTAATCTAATACAATTGCAATGACTGAAAACCAAAGTTTGTGGTTAGTAATTTGCTATACTGTATAACCATTTTTCTTAAATCGATGTTCAAAATATATGAATGCTGAATCAATTCAAGCTGTCAAGTAGTCAGTACAGAATGTTGTTGCTCCAGGACATCAGCATAACATATAATACAATACAGTATACAGTACAGTGGACAATAAAAACTACAGTGCAACATACAATAAAACACACACACAGACAATCCAAGTACACAATACACTGTATGTAAAACAGAAGAGAACAGTGGCCCACATTGTGTTGTTCAAATGTACTGAAAAATATGCATCCTGACTTTACAACAGATGTAAACAATAAAGAAGTAATGTTATAAATTAGCAGTCATGGGATCCACATAAAAAAAACTGAACACTGTTATCAAATTAGGGATTAATGATTTGATGTTTGTTATTACTAACCCTGTAAAGCTGCTTTGTGACATTAGTTCTAAAAAGTGCTTTATAAATAAATTTTAATTGATTTGAAATTAATTGTGTATAATTAAATTTAAAAGGCTAAACTGTCATATTTATTTATTACACATAAAATGACATTTCAAGCCTTTTTTGCTTTAATGTTGTTCAGTATGACTTAAAGCTTGTGAAAATCAGAAATCCAAAATCTCAAATTATGAGAATACCTCATTGAGAGTTTGAGTACATTACTATTCAAACATTATGAACAAAACAACACATGAAATATGACACGTTATATGCAATGAATATAAAATGTATGACAAAATACCTTTTTTTAATTAAATAATGTGTAACTCTCACAGAGTGAAAGGATCTGGGCCACCGGTGGCAGTTTTGATCTTGTCCATTCATAAACATCTGGAACAACCTTCATATTGTGTGTGTGTGTGTGTGTGTGTGTGTGTGTGTGTGTGTGTGTGTGTGTGTGTGTGTGTGTGTGTGTGTGTGTGAAGAAGATTTAACAATGTTGCTCAAGAACTTTGACCATGTTTTCTGTTTGCATGCATGAATTCAAATGGGTCACAAATCAACTACAATCTGCTACACCACTAATGCTCAGCAAAGCAACTATCTTCTATACAACAAGTTGCCACAGTATTGTTGGTATCATCACAGTCCTACATGGATCCTACGTAGAAAATGGTGAGGAAGGGTGAGGGTATCTGAGCATAGTCTCAGTAGGACAATCATCCATTGTGAATCAAATCAAATTGATACCAACAAATATAAGAGATCCTTGGCTTATTATTTGGTTACTATTATTAAATTCATTATGACTGTTGTTGCTTTGGTTGAATACATACTGAAAATAGTCAACCCAAATAAGCAGCCAAAGATAAGAGAAAAAACGGTTCCCAGGGCAAGATCTCCTAACATATACTGTACACTGTATTCATCAGAGACTGCTGCTCCCACTGGAACTTAATCATTTCCTGACTCTAGCAGTGGAACAGTAAAGTTCATGTGAACAAGCTGAGAACACTTTTGTTTGTGCTCCCTCCATCCCAGAGAAACAAAGGCACAAACAACCACAAAGCTTTTTATGAGGATTGTTAGGTACTGCAGTTGTTTATTTCGTATTTAAGAAATATTTATTTACCAGTATTTGCTTCTATTGTCTCCGTTCTTTTACTGTAGAGAATAAAACATTTATTAAATTGTAATTAAAAAATGGTCTAAAGTTATTCGGATAGGACACTAGTGTCTCGTAGAGGTCGCCTTATACAACAATTACAAACATTGTGGTGAAACTGTGGCTGGCAAGAATACAGAAGTAACAATTCAATATATTTTAATGCTAAGCAAGGAAATATATTGCAATTTTTACCATCAGTGGTAGCATTACAGATGCATCTAAAGAAATGAGAATATCATCAAAAAGTTAATTTATTTCAGTAATTCAATTCAAAAAGTGAAACTCATCAGATTATTACACACAGATTGATCTATTCCAAGCATTTTCTTTTAAATCATTTTCTTTTCATCTCTTTTAAACCATCAGTGAAAGTAAATTTTATTTTTGGAAATTTTGGAAATCAAGGTCCCAGAGGAAAAGTGGAGAGACACACAATCCAAGCTGCTTGAGGTCTAGTGTTAAGTTTCCACAATTAGTGATGATTTGAGGAGTCATGTAATCTACTTTTGTTGGTTCACTGTGTTATATCAAGTCCAAAGTCGTGCAGCCATCTACCAGGACATTTTAGAGCACTTCATGCTTCCTTCTGCTGACAAGCTTTATGAAGATGCGGATTTTATTTATCCAGCAGGACTTGGCACCTGCCCACACTGACAAGAGTGTCAATTAAAACAGTATTACTGTGCTTGACTGGTCCCAACCAAGTATTGAGTGTATATACTGTACATACTTTTCAGTAGGCCAACATTTATGTATTAAAAATATTTTTTATTAGTCTTATATAATGCTTAATTTTTTGAGATACTGACTTTTGGGTTTTTCCATTGGCTGAAGGATCATAATCATCAACATTAAAAGAAATAAACACTTGAAATAGACACTCTGTGTGTAATGAATCTATATAATATATGAGTTTCAGTTTTTGAACCAAATTACTGAAATTCATTAACTTTTTGATGATATTCTCATTTTTTACAGATGCACCTGTAATAACTTGGTTTACTAATACTAACATGCATTAATGCACCCATACGTCTCTTTTTTCACTGGAATGGAAGACTCTAGTGGCTAAAGACACTACTACCTTGCAGCTGGAATTGAAACACAAAATTAACCACTGTCTGTCACCAATCTATTCACGTATTATTAAGTGCTATAAATAAACTGATACTGTTTTCAGAATTGATACAATAACATAAAACATAATACTGCAATACTCAACTACAGTGTTTAAGATGAGGGTTAGGTTTAGACTGAAATAAAGTGTTACATGTAATGAATATAAACTATATGACAGTTTACCTTTAGGAATTATTATATTTTTCTATTATTCTTATTTTTATTATTTTTGGAGATAGACTAGTAACATAGGTTAATGGTTATAATTCTGACCTAACAATTTCCCGTCCTTCAGATTTCCCATAAAGACTATAGGGGGTCATACGTCTGGCTGATTAAAAGCTGTATGTGCACTAGGAATCTGGCCAGTTTATAAACATTGTGTCAGTTCTTTCCAAAGAACACTCCTCAAAACAGGACATGAACTTTCCAGGATGACCATCTGAACGTTGACCTAGCTGAACAAGATCAGCACAGAAAGTACTATCAATCTAAAGTTGAGCTGAGTTTTGAAATCAAATAAATCAATGTTTGCAGTTTAAGGTTCTCTGGTTGCTGTTTTATAAGTGGATTCTCCGACACCTGATGTTTCTCCATTGACATTAATGTACAAAATTCTCAACTTATGTCAGATGTAATGAAACAAGACATGTCAGGAGCCCTGACCTTTTATTTCTGTAGTCCAGAACTGGAGCACCAAGGCCAATGTTGCTAACAAACACTGGAACTGAAAAAGAAAACTTTAGACTGCAAACTTGCTTTGGTTGATAAACTATATCTGGGGAAAAGTGGCAAACTGTGTAAATATAATTCCCTGGTAAATTGTTATACAGTACCAGTCAAAAGATTGGTCAACGTTTTTATTTTTTCCTGCATTGTATATGAATACTAAAGTTATCCAGACTATGAAGGAACACACAAGGAATCATGTAGTAAATTTAAAAGTGTTAAACAAACCAAAATATGTTTTGTATTTTAGATTAATCAAAGTAAGCACACAGCTGATGTCTCAAACACATTAATGGGGCAAGAAATGCAAGTCATTAAGTCTTGACAAGACACAGCTGTTAACTGAAAGCCATTCCAGGTGACTACCTTATAAAGCTGACTGAGAAAATGCCAAGAAATCTGTCATCTAAGCAAGAGGTGCCTACTTTGAAGAATCAATAATGTAAAACATATTCTGTTTTGTTTAACATTTATTTGTTTACTAAATGTGTATTTATTCATAGTTTGAATTACTTTAATTTTAATCTACAATGCAGACAATTTTTAAATAATAAAAAACACTAAATGGTCTCCACTATTTTAACATGAAGCATTCTCAATATGAATTTTACTGCAAGTTCATGATTGAGGCACCAGCATTGACTCTTGACTCCAGTGGTGTTCCAGTTTAAGGCAATGTGAACTCTAAACTATTTGTACTAGATAAGAATACTTCATCACTTACGTAACTCACTCTAGACAAAAGTTACTGCTAAATGCTGTAAATGTTAATGTCTGCTTTTACAATATCACCCTTACACAGCCCAGAAAACACCATGTCCATATTCGTCCCCCTTTAGACTACACTCTAAACTGAGCTTTTGTTTCATTTCAAAGGAACCGTGCATCACCTGAGACAGAGAGGCAGGTATGGACTTGCAGGAGACTGAAAGAGATGATAAAGACAGGGAAAAGACTCAGGCTGGATTTGAGGAGTTAGCCGACTGCAGATATGTTTCTCCCAAAATTCAATTTTATATTTTTTTCAACTTATGTCAGATGTAGTTGATGAGCCGAGACATGTTTGAAGTCCAAATTTCAATGTGTTCCAAATTCCAAAGTGTTACACAGGCTTTTGTTCAGCACAAATTCAACAACAACAACAGTTTCATAAATCTATATTTGGATAAAATCTGTTCTAACCCTAAACTTTAAAAAAATGTGTTCAGATGTGCTGATATATTGTGAAAAAACACACTCTAAACATTTTTTGCCAGGCCTTTTGACCTCTGAACTGAATAAACAGAAGTGTTGGCTACACACTGGTCATTACAGTTTTTAAAAATTATATGTGGTTTTATTTCTAAAGCTTAACAAATGTGACTTGACATGTGTTTCACTCATTCAGTGGCTCCTAGATTGAATATTTAATAGATAGATGTGAGGTAAGTCTTTCAGGATCACCTCAGGTGAGAGGTCTTTGTTCACGAATAGATTCTACACATACCAGGGCCGCTATTCCACCAATGGAATTTCCGGAATTATCATGTCATCATCATATGAATGACAGAGCATGTCTTTTGGCAGGAAAATATGCACAGCTGTCTGGCTTGCTCTCACAGACATGTCTCTGCTTATTTAAGCTCCTCTCAAAAATATCTAAAAACACATTTTGATTCAAGCTATTTGAAAAGCAGACCATTTAAGGTTTCCTGTGTGTGATTAGTTTTGTTTCCAGGATAAAATCTCACAGAGTTATAAAAGAGGGTTTTTTTCAGAATTTCGGTTTTGTTCTTGAAGAGGTCCGCCAACTCTAAGGGATTACCGTAAGTAATATCTCGATGTGGTTGAGAATTTCAGAATGAACCTTTCTTTTACAATGTCTGGACTTTCATATAGAGTGAAGAAACAGCATAATAGTCACAGGAGAACAAAGGAAGTACAAAAAAGAAAACAGCCCAAAAAATAAACAAAGCAGAACCTGGTGTAGTGTTGAGCTACAAAAATTGAGGTAAAATTACAGGCAGTTTGTGTGTGTAAGTGTGTTTGGACAGTTAATGAGACAATGGAGAGCTAATGGGCAGCAGCCAAACAGTTGCGTGACTAGAGTAGACGACCGGACCAGGGAGAGGCCACATCCTGGGGTTTTCCTGCGGCAGCTGTTCAGATAAGGAAGCATTCTTGTCAGCATTGCTTATAGAGGCCCCAAGGACCCTGGTCAGAGAAGTTTATGTGTGTGTATGTGTGTGCAGCAAGTGGCAGAAGTCCATTGCTTAAGGGAATGGTTCACCCAAATATAATATTTACACAATTTTGTACTTGCACCAGATATACTCAACCATCCAGAGTCCAGATTTTGCTTCTTTAGTGTAAAACTGGAGATACAACATTGCTAAAAAACACTAGAACTCAATAGTCATCTAATGACTGAAGTAAAAAAAAAATAATACAAATAATATTAATAATAATAATTATTATTATTATTATTATTATTATTATTATTATTATTATTATTATTATTAGTAGTAGTAGTAGTAGTAGTAGTAGTAGTAGTAGTATGTCCTACTATGCAATACATTTACCTTGACTAGCCTGTGAGACCTTAATAAAGATCTGGATTAGGTTAAAAAAAGGTTTAGTGATGCATTTTTAGAGAAGTGGTGATTTAGGTGATTAATTCTTTCTAATTTGTTAGCAATATTAGATTTGCAGCTACAGTTTTAAACTAAAGCAAGAAAATGTGGGCATTTTATGGCTGGTTGACTACATTTTAAGTAAAAACAATCTGAACTCTCTACTTCCATGCTTTCAAAGCCTAAATTTACCTGCAAAGGGCATGGAAAAGCATTCACTGTGCTTTGCCTTAGGCAAGGGTGTCCAAATTTTTTGGAATGCAGCCACATTGGACAATCTCAATATGTTTGAAGACCAGTACCTCTACCAAAATATTACTCCTAAATTATTCAGTACACTGGTATTGCTGTCTGAACAGTTACTCTAATGCCAGTGCTTTGTTTCATGTCACAGTGAATGATTCACTCAAATATCATATTTATTTCTTGTTCTACCTAGAAAAATTACACGTTTGGAGTCCAAATTTTGCTTCTTTAATTCAGAACTAGAGCTCTGAGGATAGAACTTTAGTCACATAAATAGAGAGCAAATGGAATATTTGAAAGGATCTAGATAGTTTGCTACTTTTTAATTTGTTCAGTTGTCAATATAATCAATTACTCAATATCTAATATAATCTATAATGACAGCATTACTGAAGCTGCCATTTGAAAGCTTATCAAAAGGTTTTATCATAGCACAGTTTTGAGAAGACAGAAGGCCACACTTCCAGTAAAAAACGTTAGTGGATGGTCACTGACTTTCCTGTCACTGACATTGTGTTCATCATGGATACATCCCTTTTAGTTTGGAAGCTGTATCAGATTGTGCTGTAAAGGACTGAATTTAAAGTTGTATTGACTCTACTCACTCTGTCCTGACTCTTACATGTGCTCTACTGTTTAAAGTTATGAAAGATCATGAAATTAAGTTATTATTAAGTTATGAAAAAAACCTGCTAATTTCTCCTGGTAAACTGAATGTTGTGAACCCTTGAAAACCAAACCATGCTGGACCTTCAAGTGGACATTTATATCATTTTCTACTTTTAAATATACATGTGATTTGTCTTCTTTTCTGACAGTGCAAAGTGGACAAAAATGAAATATCAACCTTCAAGTTGTGCCATTACAATTTATTCTAAGCAACAAATGAGCCTTAAATACAATAAAAGAAGTTAAAGTGTCAGGACTGTGTTTGCTCCAATTTCAGCTCTAAGAACACAGCGATGTTATGAATTAAATCACAATACAGCTGTTTCCAAAACAAACCCTTGTTCCAGCCCCCCAGTCATCCATGCTAAGTCACCGTGCATGTAAAAGATGTAAACAGAAATGTGCACACACTGAGTCAACATGTATGCATATGACATCATTGAAAAAGTGACAACAGTAGCTAACAAGTGACAAAATGTGACAATTACCAAGGTTAAACAAGTTAAATAGATATCTTAGCAAGTGAAACACTCAAAGTCTAAATAGCTAATATTTCTCATTTTGAGAATGCTATTATTATGAAACAATTTAACTTTTTGACATATTTTACTTTGGAAATGTATTTATCTCAAATATTATCGTACCATATTGGCAAATATGTTAAAACTTGTTACAAGATGCCAATGTAATATGTTTAACTTAATAAAATGTCTTAAAAGAAGTTAAATTGTGTCACTGGGAAGTATAAATAATAATAATAATAATAATAATAATAATAATAATAATAATAATAATAATAATAAACCAAGTAAAGAAAAAAAAAAAAAAATAAATAAAATATATATATATATATATATATATATATATATATATATATATATATATATATATATATATATATATATATATATATATATTGTCTATAGCTGGAGGAAGCAAATGATTTCACTTAATTGGCTGAGAAACTGCACTTTTGTCTGAACTGGTGAATTTATATATTAGTGCATCTCCAAAAAAATAGAATATCATAAAACAGCATGCTGTTGTTCATAGTTTACCTCCAAAATGTGTAAACTGTTATTTGCTAAAATAAAATTTTTGTTTTAATATTGATACTGTTTGAAACTTAAAATATTCTAACCATTTGAGAGTCTGAATTTTCATCTGCTATAAGCCAAACTGATCAACAGCAAAACGTCATGAATATAAAATATTAAAGTTTACATTTACATCAATGAATTACATTGATTAAGTTATGAATAACCATTAACTTTTTCACTATATTCATTTTTGTTGTGACACTACATGTGCTGACTTTTGTGACATCACAAAAAGTTGAAAAAAAGGTTGTTTTTGAGGTTGTTTCCTTATATGGACTGCATGGACTGGAACATTTTGTTTACATGCCATTACAAGTTCTTTCATTTACAAAAAAAATCATGCTCAGCCTCTTTAAAACGTGATACAGCCCACTGCATCTGCATGACTGTTTGTAAACAGAAAAGCTAAATAGAGTAACACTCAGGGAATGATAGGAAACTAATTTATAATGATCTGTTAGCACAAGTTAAACATGGAAATCCTACCCTCAGCACCTCCAAAGGAAATCCTGACTACTTCTGGTCTCGTCTGGGTATGAGACTATGTAGATATGCCGACAAGGCTTTTGCTTTCAGACTCCGAGAGAGGAAGTCCATTCAAAATATGGCCTCTTGCACGAAACTCCCAGAAAGAAAAGGACTTTCAACAGATTCATTCAGTTGTGTCTCATTTGATTACCAGTAAATTGCTTCTGATGGAAGTCACAAGCATATATCATTTAACTACATTTTAAAGTGATATTTAAGTTCTAAAGGATATTTGCACAATTTTCCCCTCAGCCCGTTTAGCCAAGTAATGTCTGAAGTTTACTATTTTAGATTTACACTGGAGTTACAACATAAGTAATAGACGCCAATTCACTATCAATCAGCAACCCTGATAGCAAACAACCAATTGTCCATTTGTGGTCCACAGTTAGTACTTTTGACCCAAATCCCCCAGTGGAATATGGGAGCCAATACAGACTCAGGTTAACCCAATTAAACGATGACTTTGTCATGGTTCAGTTCATTGGCCAGTTTTGGTCCACAATAGAAATGTTGCTCAAACATTTCACATGGTAGGTTGCATGCAGTGCACATGTTCAAACACTATGACAAACCTAAAACATAGCTACAATTGGGCAAAAGTGTAAATAAATAAATAAAAAAGCTATTCTGTAGACTGAAACTAATTTACATTTACATGTACAGTAAATGCAGATGCTCTTATCCAGGAAGGATCCCTAGCTAGTTAGTATAGGCTACAATCCAGAAAATTAGATTAGATTGGATTCAACATTGTCAATGTAATTTGCACACAATTGAATTTGACCTCCACATTTAACCCATCCGTGCAGTGAAACACAAACTAGTGAACACACTAGGCTGTGAGAGCATGTGCCTAAATGGTGGGCAGTCCTATCTACGGTGCCCAGGGAGCTGTTGGGGGATACATGCCTTGATCAAGGGCACTTCAGTCATGACCTATCCGAGGATCAAGACCAGATCCCTAACCACCAGGCCATGGCTGCCCCAAATTGAGATACCTCAAGCTTAGATGTAAAATACTCAACATACACTGCCTGAATCTGAATCATAAGCCTTCAATAAGTACAGGATAAGTACTCTTAGAAGAGATAGGTCTTAAGTCATTGATTGAAGGACACAAGCGACTGTTAGCATCACAGCTACTGTATAGCCCTTAAAAAAGATCTCAACTCAAACATGTGGTGGCTCACTGACTGCATTTGGCATATGCAGAAAATTGGATCAATTTGATTTCTGAGTGAACCATTCACTGAAACATTTGTCTCTACTGAAAGTCAAAAGCAAGGTGCAAACCTGCTTCTCCTCAGCAACCCCAAGGAGCGAGGCAGAAATGCATTTTTCTTCATTTTGTCCCCAGATCCACTGTGCGTGCTAAGTATTTCCTTGATCACTTGAGGATGGAAATATTTGTTTAGGAATGTCATTGTGTCATTGTGAAACCAAAACCAAACGTCTAAAGAGGACATCTTTGAGCTCTTTCCAAGTGCATTGATCTTACCCAGACTCCATTTCATTGTAAATGTTCAAAATGCCTTGGAAACTCTACACACTTGAACTCTGAGAGAGGAAAAGGAAGACAATGAGCTGAACCACAATGAATGGCAGAGGCCTATAAATAAGAGGACCTACAAGCACAATATGGCAATCTGATACCAGACAGTTTACAGAATACTAGCCATTTTAGGCATTGTTCCATTAAATCTATGAAACACAATAGTATCTGTACAACCATTTGAATTTCTCAGAAGTCTCAATGACCCCTTCAGATGATGTGAAGAATTTGTGAAATAGATGTAAAGTAGCTTCTAATTACAGCAAATGGAAAAATTCATATCAGTAGTCAACATGAAATCAAAATGGATTTTTGTTTATATCTTGTTTATTCATTAGATTGGTCATATCATGTATGATAAATCATGTCAGATCATTTCAAATAATAATGCTCCAACATTCTCCACTCCAAAGGCTAAATTATTATTCTTTATAATCTTTTATCAAAGTGCGGAGACAATTGTCACTGTGTCAAAAATACTGTTGTCATTCCCCCCTGCCATGGCCCTTATGCCTGTGTTATTTTTTGTCCTTGTGTGTTTTGTTTTTATCTACATCATGTCTCTGTGTCCCCATCTTCATCACGTTGTCTTGTCAGTTAATGTTCTGCACCTGTCTTGTTTAATTCCCCAGCCCTGGTTGGGACTTCCTCATTGTGATTAAGTGTGTTATTTAAGCTCCCTTTTGTTTCTGACCTACTCAACCAAACAGACTACTCAGATAGCAAGCTGATAACCAGTGTTTGACAGTATAGCTGACATTTGATGACTGATGTAACAACAATGGCAACTACAAAAAGGTTAACACCACCAGGCCTCAAAACCTTTTAAGGGAAACACTGTATGCTTGTGCCATTCACATTCTACTAGAGCTGAATGATATGAAAGTTAACATTGTGATATATTCAATATCCATGTTCAATATTTTCAGTAACCAACAGTTCTCAGTTCGAACAGGGCATATTAGGGTTTCTTTGTGATTAAGAAGCACTGTTTCAAACATCACACATCTGAGAACACCAGAACAAGTCTCAGAAACACACTAAAAATTCTTGTTAAAAACCTCAGACACTTCTCTGTCACCTGCAGTGTATCTGCTGAGTGTCCAACAGATGTTTTGAATGTCATGAGTAGCTCATTGTGAGATAATGTGCTGATCACAGGAAGCTGCACAGGCTTTGCTCATGAATAACTTGGCATGTAAGTAGAAGAATTGGGTGAGAGGGCACTCTGGGTGTCAGGAACAAAGGGAGGAGCTGACGTCTCAGGAATGTGACCATCTCAGATGCCGACACCCAGCCACCAAGAAAAAAAACTGTCTAGAGTTTACATAAATCATTTGCATTACATAAATCATGGGTTACAAGCCATTCTTAATGGGTTAGTAAAATCTCTTTCTGCAAAAAGTACTGAATAAAATTAACTGAAATAAATAATCTGACATTTAAATGGATGAAAGATTTCCTTCTCTATGAAGTAATGAAGGTAGTGCATAATTTATTACTGATCTCTCCTACAGGAAATATACAGTGGAACCTCGGTTTTCATCATTAATCCATTCTAAAGTGCCTGATGATAATCAAAAGGAACGATAACTGAAGCCATATTTCCTTTAAGAAATAATATAAATCCAATTAATCTTCACTGTGAAAAATCTGAGGTAACGTCAACAAAAAAGATAAGTCAACATTATGCAAACATTTTTTTAAGTCCATAAAACTTTTTTACATGAACTCAAAAAATCAAGTGCAACTCAAGTGCATCAAACTTATTAAACTGTGTTGGGAAAAATTACCACACACCTGTCCCTCCCTTGTTCTGACCGAATGTCTCACGGGGTATGCGCAGAGAAGGCACAGAGCATGTGTCATTTGCTCTTAGAAACAAACTTAATAAATTAATTTTTCTCAACTTGTTTTTTAAATTTTCTTGTAAATGTTGAGTAGAACATAACATTTTAAGTTAGACTAACTTTCAGCTCCTTGAGTTTAGTCACCAACTTACTATTTCAAGTATAGACAACTAATTCTTAAGTTAAATTTTTTACAGAGTGTGTTCCAGACACTTCAAAATATTAACAAACGAGTTGGTGAATGATGAATGTGGAGTTGGATGCTTTGTTTTTATGAAAAAAAGTAGACAATAACCGAATTGTACAATAACCAGGCAAACGATAACTGAGACTCCACTATGTCCTGAAATCAGTAACTTTAATGCAATATTGGTTGTAAAAAATGGCACAAATTTGATACACATGAATGATAACATTATGAATAATTCATCATTCATTAAGTACTGTGATTTTTTTTGTACAGTTATGGTTACAGACTCGTCACCTCATTTCACTTACTTGCCTAAAAAGAAGCAAAACACACAATAAAGATCCATCAGATACTGATCGTGTTTTACATATATGCTTATGTGTGTGTGCACAACTTCATCAGGTACATGTACTTTGTATCTCCACTCATTGCGCATTTGTAGTTGCAGACTTTGTCTGATTTTGTCATACCAGTCCAACACACTTTAACACACCACCACCATGTTTATGTCTGCAGTGCTGAGAATGATCCACTACAGAAAAAATGCCTGCTCCATTATGGTCCTGATCATTGAAGAACAGATGAAAGGACATTAACAAAATATATAGAAAAACAGATGGAATACCGTCTGTAATTTTAGAACTACAAAGTGCACCTATATCATAAATGGAGGTAATAAAATGGACAGTGACTGTAGGTACAGGGTATGTGTATCTAATAAGTGTAGATTATACAGTACATCAGGTTTGCAATGAAGTGGCCAGTGAGTGTACCTGAATATATATATATACACACACACACACACACACACACACACACACACACACACCATATTAACTCACAAGAGATAACCCATTGTTTTAAAACATTACTTTTTACTGTATTTATTTTTATTTTAAAGAATTATAAATGTTTTTTAAAGAAAATAACCACTTTTAATATCTACTTTTGCTAAGCTCACCTTTTATTACTCAAAAAATTATCCAACATTTTCTCTTTTCCACTCTGATTCTCATATGAGTAATTAAACAAATGCAGACCACTTCCCGCAATAGAGAAAGCCTAAAAGGCCCACAACTGAGCAGTTAAGACATGCAGCCAGTGGTGAGCAGTAAGATAGGCTGGTATTTTATGACTTTCTCCTGAAAGACTGAAGCGAAACAGCTGACTCATCCGGCTCTGTTGTATGACTAATCTTTCTAAAGGAAGATAAAAGACAGTCATGAACAGCCCGCCTTTAGTTTCACAGGCTTTGTTATTTCAATGAGACACATATTTCTCCTCTGCATATTCTACATTTGGCATCAGTTCATCTGATCCCAGCCAGATATATTAGTCTGACTTAGTCAGTCTAGCTTAAGTATATCCTGTAATAAAGGTACATGTTAGTGAACAGGCCCAAAAATGCATTAAAGGCTAGAGGGTCATAACTGCACCTATCAGAACCTACCTACCTCTTTATTTTTGTTTTTTTATTCATCAATGTGCATATTTTAGCTTGACATGCATGGAGCTGATTATATGACAGATGCTGGAATCATTTTACTAGCTGGATTATATTTGCTTTGCATTATAATTCTGTGAAACAATGGCCTTGGTTTTGGTCAAAATATCAGAGTGCAGAACTTTAATGAAGTACATGTAACATACCTACGATATACTCCCCACACAACAGCAGAACATTGTTTAACAGTGGTTGACAGACAACATCAGACCAACATATGCTAAGATCAGGACAACATAAGCCCATTCTAAAACACTGTTTGACAGTCAACGTCAGACCTGCCAGCCAAAGAGTAAGTGGCCCAAAGTGTTTTTCCAATGTTATGCAAACATAAACATAGCTGGACCAGTGTTCACTTACTATCTGGGTTAACAACCATTATCCAACATTTTGAAAATGCAGCCAAACACAGACCAAGAGCAAAGACGTGTAGAAGTCTGATGGATCAATATTTTGTTGCTATGTTTGGACATTAGTTAAGCTGTACATTTTTTTTGTCAAATAAAAATGTCTATAAAGACAATGAGTGCTTTAAATTTATGAAAGAATATAATCTGTATTCAAACACTTCACGAGAGGTGCTGCCTTCAAAAAATCAAGTACAAAGAGGTAGAAAATAAATGGAAATTCCCACCTTTAAGACTCCTTTATTAAATATGTTATAAAGTCATAATGTTTTGGATCACATGGCCTTCATCAGAGGAGAGACAAAAAATTATGGCAAGGATATCAATATGGTGTAGACTTTTGTGATATTACACTTATTAGTATCACATTCGTATTGAAATAAAAAATTTGGTACTGTTCTGGTACTAGGGATTCACAGAAAATTTGGCAACCGAAATTATTTAACTGAAAATTGCAAAATCAAAACTTTCTGTATGCGGCCGAGTAGTGAAAAGACTGAATAATTTATAGTGACACTGTTACGTTTTTCTAATTTCGGCTGTAGACAGGAGCTAGAGTGGAGCTTTATTGAGGTAAAGTTAGTTTAACATTAGACACTAGTTTGACATGTGCTTTTCCTCACCAGATAACAAAACACAGATTCACCACCAGAGTTTCAGTTTGCTGGTGAAATGGAAAAAGACAACAAACTACAACCACAACATTTACTAACTCTTGGTATGATGAAGACAGAATATGAATATGAAGCCTGTGACTGCAGTTTTAGGGACTGTCTCTCAATTACCAGAAGAAACGTGAAGTGTTTCAGTGTCACAAAATTCATGTGCTTAACATCATTCTTTTGAGACATTTTCATAATTTTCATTCATTTTTTAAAAATATTTGTAATAATGTAACACACATGCATCTTCATACATATTAATATTATTGTCTTTTGTCAATTTTTTATATTTGTTTTATGTACAAATATAAATTAATAATTAATTAAAGGCATGTTATTAAACTTAATTGTCACACCAATTTATTAAAATACAGACATTCATTCCTGACTAATTACAAGACTTATTTTGGGAAATAGTTTAGTTACTAATTTTCTAATAATTTATATAATTGAAGAACCATGTTCAGAATTAGGCCAAATGTTTCATTTTGTTCAGTTTTGATTTTGGCCAAAAAAATCATTTCAGTACATCCCTAGTGACAGCCCTTACTACTGGCTTACTGAGTCTGGTAACATTGTCATATTGCTTACCTGTAGCTCAACCTCTATTACGGAAAAAACAATTCTTGTGGATGCACCCTTCTTCACTGAATGAAATTCCACACATACCTGTCATTCCTATACACAGGCTCCTGGTCAAGGTGCTTCCAGAGTCACTATATACCTGCTGCAGCATTCTGTCATATCAGTGGAGTCTTGTGACATACTGACAACATCTGAAGATTCAACCTCAGTGAACTAATGTAGGAACATTTAAGATAAGAGAAGAAAAGGCTGAGGTGAAAATGAACTCTAAGGGTTCTTAACTGACTGGGGTCACAAAGGACAAAACTAAAGTCCTAGGTTAGTGGCAGGTCAGCCTATAGGTCAGCAAGTCACAAGTATGTGCACTTTGGTGCTACAACTATGTATTTAAGATAGATTTATCTGATCAAGTCATGTTTGGAGTCCAAATGTTGTTTCTTTAGATTAAAACTGGAGATGTGAGGCTAACTTTGTTAACAAATACTAGTATTCAATAGTCACCTAAATAGCCCAGATGTTTCTGTAAAAGTATATCGACAAAACTTGTCAAATCGCATCCAGACTTTATTTATTAAGGTCTCAGAGTCCAGTTGATATGGTATGATGGACTGAAGTGTCCACCTGTAGTGATAAAGTTTTTGATAAGCAGTAATTAAGTAGTGATCTTTTTTTATAGTAAGTCACACTCATCCTAATCTACATCGACTAGTGTTAGAGACATTTATTAAGATCTAGATGCAGTTTCAGAGCAGCTTTTTTAATGTATTTTTACAAAAACTACTGCACTTTTTAGGTAACTATTGAGTTCTTGTTAGCAACATTTGCTTTGCAGCTCCAGTTATAAACTAAAGATGCAAAAATTTAATGTCCTAGTAGGTTGACTATATCTCAGGTTGGTGGAAAACGGGGGGAATATGATTTTGGCATGATGCAGTTTTCATTCATATGTGAAGAAAAGCACTGCCTGCCATGGGTCAGGTTGTGTCCATCATAGAGGTCCATTGTTGTGCTCTAGATGTTTTGAAAACTGATACTGCTGAAAACAAACCTGGAACCCATTACAGCCTGTACTACCAAAGTGGAGTGTCTAACATATTATACAGATTACTGAATAACTTTAATGTAAACACAGTCTCAGAATCTGTTGTTTCAGCCATTCTGCAAGCAAGCTGATAAACATAAATGGATGAACAATTCTGATTCATTGCAATGTAAAAGAACTTCAGGAACGTTTTCTAAACTCACCTTTGAAGAAGCTCTTAACCTTTAGGTAGCCCACACTCAGCCGCAAGACTGACAACTTGTCCAGACGAGAGCGCACATCGTCAAGGAAGGGCAGCATGTTTGTCAATCTGTCCAGTTCCCCATTTAACCGATCCCTGTGCCTCTTTGATGGATTTGACTTTGTGGCATCAGGAACTGGTTTACTGATTACAAAAGAAGCACATTTAATGAAAGTTTAATGAAATACACAGTCTGGTTAAATGAAATGTTTTATAGATTTTTATGTGCAAGTGATTAGCTATTTTCTGAACATTTTAGTGCACAAGT
Organism: Crenuchus spilurus; assembly: GCA_036984385.1. Classification (NCBI taxonomy): domain Eukaryota; kingdom Metazoa; phylum Chordata; class Actinopteri; order Characiformes; family Crenuchidae; genus Crenuchus; species Crenuchus spilurus. The sequence continues at coordinate 80,292 of BRDA01010854.1, forward strand.
TAATTTATAATATGAATGGTGTCAAAACCACAGCACATGCCTTTTATGCTTTATTTGTTTCAAGAATATTAAATTCAGTATGTGCATTAAAATGATGGGTTCTTTACTTTAGAAAAAAGGGGTGCCCTAAATTTTGCAAAAGACTACGCTTACAGCTCAGTAGTAAGATGAAAATAGCATTAAATGCAACAAAGATCATTACACAAATTTGTTACATTCCACTAGAAGCTGACCACATTTACTTTTAGACACTACTGATTAGCTAAAACTGCTAGTGGATGGTCACTGTACATACTGACTTTCCTCCAGTACTGCACAGAGCTGTCAATACTGCACAGTCTATACCATGTCCATGAGGGCCAGACTCCTGCACACTTTGATGATCTTCCTGATCAGACACACCTGATTTAACTCAGCAGGTCAATACTAGGTATAATTGTAGTGTCAGAGCAAAAGAACCAAACTGTGCTGGACACCAACCCCCAGGACTGGAGTTAGACACCTGGTCTATACTCCAGTTTATACTGTTGCCTATATCTGCAACTATGGTGGCCATGTTTGTTTATTTTCACTTTATCTCCAAAGGAACAGGCCTAACTGACCTCCTAATCAATCATATGTTGGTCAAGGTTGAAAAGCTCTAAAACACACAGCTCAGCCATAATAGACTGTTAGAGATTAAACGCCTTATAGCAAAGCAAAATATACCAGCATTTGGAATGTTTTGATTTTATCCAAAGTATACTCTTAAAACACGTTCCTGATAAATGGATATATATATATATATACAGGGGTTAGACAATGAAACTGAAACACCTGTCATTTTAGTGTGGGAGGTTTCCTGGCTAAATTGGACCAGTCTGGTGGCCAATCTTCATTAATGTCACATTGCA
>BRDA01010854.1:96454-112985 GCA_036984385.1 Crenuchus spilurus
TGTTTTGAAAATGGAGTTATAGATAAATTTTCAGAGGTGGTGGGGATGTTGAAGTACACTCTTAAAAGAGATGGTTCTTCAAGGGTTCTTTACTAAAGAAAAAGGTTCTATATAGAACCATGAACACTCAAAGAAGCCAAAGTGTTCTTTGCATGATGAAAGGGTTCTTTAGATTGATGCTGTAGATGGTTCTATATACTGTAGATGTCTTTGGGCACAGTGGCTTAGTGGTTAGCACGTTCGACTCTCAGCACTGAGGTCTTGGGTTCGAGTCCGCATCTGAGCGGAGTTTCCATGTTCTCCCCGTGTCCGCGTGGGTTTCCTCCGGGGTCTCCGGTTTCCTCCCACAGTCCAAAAAACATGGAGATCAGGTGAATTGGCTACTCTAAAAATTACCCTGGTGTGTATCAATGTGTATGTCTGTGTATGTATGTATGTATGTATGTATGTATGTTTGCCCAGATATGGTTGGCACTCTGTCCTGGGTGATCCCCCTAGTGCTCGATGCAGTCCTCCAGGTGGACGGTCGCTTCCGGTTGAGAGTACGCTGTGCGCGATTAGGCTGCCGCTTCTCACCGGTGTTTGTGGTTGAGTGTGTGTAAATGGAGTGTGTTGATTGTAAAGCGTCCTTGGGTATCTAGAAAGGCGCTATATAAGTGTAACGTTCCTTCCTTCCTTCCTTCCTTTTGAAAATGGTTCTATATTGCACCAAAAGGGTTCCTGTATTATTACTACTAAGCTTGACATGGTAACAACAGCAGAACCATTTTTGGGGCTATATAGAACCATATACAACACTTTCCTCATCAATCTGAAGAACCATTTCACTATTTATCAATGAGAATGGTTCATTGAGTGTTCATGGTTCTACATAGAACCATTTTCTTTACTATAGAACTCTTTAGCAGACCATCTCTTTGAAGAATGTATACCAATATTGTTCAAACTTTTTATTGAGAGTTAAAACATTTTAAATACATGGAAGCAATGTACACATTAAAATCAAGTAAATCTAAAACAGATTTTTCCCCACGTCATGCTTTATACTGAAATAAGAGACAACATCTGTACAAATGTATAGAAAAGTCAGATAAAATAGTGGTATATTCCCATGTGTTCATGTTTGGATTTAAACATGAATCGGGATGTACAAAAGTTAGTGATTTATAGACATTTACTTGACTAGCTCTTTGTGAATCAATACACATGTGTGGTCATATTTTGGCTTTCTGGTTCAAAGGCCTGAAGTGAACTTTAATTTGTTGTATGTAAACAAATACGTGCTCGCCCCGGCAGCTCAGGATTAGATCACCAGCAGATTGTGGTGAGTGGAGGTTATGAAAACAGAGACTTAGCAGCTCTGCTGTGTGGATCAACTACTTATACAGCATACTGCAGATTTAGTGTTGTGTCTACATTTTCAGTTAGATTAGCTTGTCCTTTTACCACACTCAGATAGCAAAATTACACTGGATCAGTGTTCACTTTTCTAATCACTGTAGATCGTCAGTGTCAGAATGTGTTCATTTATTTGCATGGATTTTAGCTTGATTCAATATGGAGTCAGCCTTATGTTTTGATGTATCTGAATGCAAAATGAAAATAAAATACCCATTCTGCATATGCACTTCACTGGCTTCCAATAAAAAGTATTCCATATTTATCTTTAGTTGTAAACATGTATTTTCTTATTTTATGTCTTATGATATTATGTCTCTCCTTTTATTCTATTTTTATTGCTTATAATTTTTTTTTCTTCTTCTACTTCCTCTTGATCTTCATTTTTCATTATATTGTAATGTGTTTCTGGATATGAACATTGATTCATTGACAAAATTTTAGCACTGCCTGTGTTGGCTTAACTGATGCCTATGTCAGTCTAAGTTGACTTGTTCAAAAGAGTCCTTTGTGCACATTTTCTGGTCTGACATCTGCAGATGTAATATTTTGTTCTTTAGGGCAAGATGAAGTACATGAAAAAATTATAGCAGATGTCTGCATGCATGAAACTGCTGTAAGCATAATTATATTGGACACACAGTAGCATCCTACAACCTTTTATTGTAATGCTTCACAGCCTCTTTACAAGTGTACTGCCGAGAACGTGCAATCAAATGACTTGTACAACTTGAACAAAGCCTTTCAGAGCCCATTTAATCTTTTGCATAGCATTATCCCACCCAGCTGCCTCCCCTTCAGGCTCAGATCCATCCTTCTGTCACTGTAGTGGGCAAATGTAGCCAAGGCTTTTAAAACTGCAACTGCTCTGGACATCCTGTCCATTAAAATGTAAACAAATCTGACATACAGTCATATACCAAACATTACACTCTCCTGGTTAAATCAGATGGTTAACTGGTTTTCTATGCTGTAAGTTCACTTGTTTGCTGTGCAAATTTTTCTTCTTTAGTTTAGAACTGGAACTGTGAGGCTAACAAACACTAGCATGGCCACCTAAATAGGCATCAATATATATCACCAGAGTACATTATTTACAACTAGGGGTGTAACAATACACTCTTCTCACAATTAAATTAGAATGATGATACTGAGATCACAATTTGCTTTTCTTATTAAAATTTTAAAAAATTGAATAAAGAAAAATAATAAAAGACCTATTTTATTTCTAAAGTGTAAACAATGCAAAACATTGCAGGTTTTTAAGTTTTAAAACAAAAATTGTTGCCCCTTGCAATTAAAATAAATTACTAGGAAAGTAAGTTTAAAACTGTAAATAAAATGCTCAATGATAGGTTAACTATATCGTAACTAAGTGAAATAATGGTGAAAGCATTCCTTTTTTATTTTTGTCGTATAACAATTCAGAATAGGTTTACATTTCTGGCATAGAAATTTAAGCAAAATGAATGTTTAGACCCCTGCAATTAAAATAAATTAGAAGGAAAAGTGGAAATTATGCTATTGCAACAAAATGTGCATTTTCAGCAGTTTCACCCAGTTAAAATAAATAAGTGCTATCTTAAATCTAAATGATTAAAATCAAAATAAGGTTTAACAATCAAGGCTTAACATTACATTTCTAACCTAGAAAACTGACAGATTTTTTTCCCTGATAAATCAACATGTCCACATTTTATACATAAAAATACAAAATGATTAAGGCTGCTTTATGCTACTGCATCATATTTATGGCATAGGTACAGTGTAGAAACAGCATAGCTGCTTATCTCACACCGTAGCCTGATACACACCTCTCTAGAAATGTAACTATACGTTTTGGTAATGCAGACAACAACTGTGATTGAAAGCTTCCATCTTTGCTGCCATTTTCACATTCAGTTGTACAGACATGTACAATGCATATGAATGAGTTTTTCCATGCAACTGTTGCATTTGGCTTGCACATTTTACTGTATAATTTGAAGTAAAATAAGTAAAAACATTATTTGTTTCAGGTAATGTCTGTAATAAATAAATTAAATAATTACTCATGCGTTTTTGACAGAATTAGCATTAGCTTGGTAGCTAATTTAAATATGTCCCCAAACTCACTAATGTTAGAGGTTCACTAGTAAGTTAAGGTTATATAATATTATGTGACACTTTATATCTGAACATTAGCTAACTTTAAAGAACTGTGAAATAAATGTGTTGGCTAATATTAGCCAGCAAGTTAAGTTACTTAGCTAACCTGTTAACCTGTCTAACTGCATCAACACGATAATCTGGTCAAACTGTTAACCCAGCACAGTTGGGTTGAAATAATGCCAGGTTCATCCATACTGGACCCAGTGGTGGTTTGCCAGTTTGACCCAAATTGGATTACTTTTAAGCCAGCATTTGAGGAAGAATGAATATCTTATGCACAAAAGTATTTCCTGTTGAATTTTAAAGAAAAATAATTCTGTGTTGATTTTGTGGACTCTAATAGAAACATCTCAAAGGCTAACAGGGAGTCATATCAGGCGCTCAAACATTCTTGACCTGTTTGTCCTTATGTCTTGATTCCAGTCATGAGGACATCAATGTGTTTAAATGAGGCTTACAAAGAGCAAGAAAAACACCATTAACGTGAGATGGGACAGTTTTTGTCATGTAGCAATCAAAGAGGATTAGGCTGAACTTGAGCAAACGTTGACCCATTTCAGAGGACATAAAGGGATAAGTGTAGACGATGTTTAAGGTGAAATGAGCCCTGCATCCCTCTGTCTATCCTATGGCCAAAGTGGCAGAAAGAGTTGGGTCAAGCGTCTGCATAGCTAGAGTAGCTAAGCCTATTAGCACACTCCTGAGATTCCTGGAAAAGCTGTACATGCCTGGAATCATGTGAATCATCCTCCTTACAGCTCTACTGCACTACACTTTCTCAAGCCATCTCTCCAGACAGAGCTCAGCTACATGTTTGCTGAATCAGTGTGATTTGTCAATTTCAGCATAACATATTTTCAAGGTGGTTTTTAAAATGTGAGTAAATGTTTCAAGCATGAAATTTCTAATTTGGTGGTTAATATATGATTTAAATGTCCACTGTTATCTGTGAAATAAAAAGATGAGGGGGTAGTTTCAGTTTCATGTAGTTTGTAGATTGTAGAGTAGCCTACATTTAAGTAGATTGTATACTTTTACAAACCAGATAGACTACCTATTATATAATTCAAGTCATTTAATGTCAACACTGCTTTTATTCCTTAGGTTAATTTGAGTTTCAGAAATACATTTTTGGTGATGTTGTGGACTCACTTGACACTTGCTCACTGCTGGATAAGTTTTACACAACAGTTTTCTCTGACTAAACAAGTAGTAGTATGTGGTTAGTAGATAACAGCAGTCAGTTGTTGGCCAAAACAAGCACAATGTGGGACATCTGCTTGTGTGCTCTGCCAGGTCTTTCTTAGGACATTCTGGTGTGTTTTTGATTAAATTAAAAACAGGAACAGCTTCAGCCAGGGCACCAAAAATGGTTAGTCACTCTATGTGACATACGTATGTTATAGTGTACTGTAGTCTAATAAATCAATGCAGTCAAAATAGGGGCATAGCATTTAGGGATGCACCAAATATTTAACAACCAAAATTATTTGGCCAAAAATGACACAAACATCACTTTCAGTGTTTCAGCTGAGTAAGTGAAAAGACAGAATAATTTATACTGAACATTTATGCTCTCTCTCTCCCAGGCCCTATATATTTATATGGTCATTAAAGCAATAAGCCATGATAGGCTGTGTTATTTTGATTATATCACAAGGGGAGGGTGTTTTAGTGTTTTTGGTGTTTAATTCAAGATGTGAAGCGGAGTAACTAAAACTCTCAAGTGACACCTTTCTATTATAAAGTAGTGGGCAACATAAAATATGATAAAACACACTAATGTTCAATCAATTTATTTTATTTTTAATTTATAAAATGTATTTATTTTTTAATTACTCCCCATAAAATGTTTTTCTGCCACATGATGTAGTTTGTAAACAGTAAATATTGTTAGGCAACATGAGGACAGATATCAATCTATATCCAATGTGTGTTTGGCTAATGTAATTTAGTTTAAGTCATATCATGCTTTGTTGTTATGTTTGCTATGTTAAAATGTTAATCGTTCAATAAGTATTATAAATTGCAGTTTAGTAAATGTTTTTTTTCTTGTTCTTTGAATTTTGAGACAAAATATATTTAACCTATTTCATGTTTAATGTTTAATGAAAAAAAGTGTCAAACTTAATGAAACACTGTGAAAAACCTCGTTCTGTATTTGGTTTCGGCCTTTGGCCAAATTTTACATTTTGTCCCATTTTGGTTTGGGCCAAAAATGTTCATTTCGTTGGATCCCTGGTAACAATACAATCATAATTAAACATACATACATAATACATACTTTCTGCACAATGTTTTTAGCAAAATCTGATTAAGAAACATAAAACATGACTATGAACAGATGTTTAAAGCCAAATGTTGCAGCTTTACCATAGCTTAAATAAGTGAAACCATTCCTTTATTTCTGAAGCATAAACAATGTAACATTTTATGTATAAAGGGTTAAACTAAAAGAATGTAAGCTAAAAGAAGATTTTCATTACAGAATAGAAGAAGCTCTAAGGCTACTATGGTGGTTAAAGAGTGTGGCTGCATGGGAGTAGCACTTATGGTGTTGTAATGTGGCTTAAATAGATGTAACATCTGCTGCTCAGAAAATGCAGTTGCATTAGGTGCTTTGCATTAGGTGCTTTGGGTGCAAGATACAGCACTTTCATTATAAAAGCCATGAAAGATGAAATTATGCAACAAAAAAAAAATCTTTGAATTTGGTACGTCCCTACATATGAATAATTCATGTGTAAGTTTAATTTAATATAAACATCTAAGGGTTAATTGCATCTTCCTAGTTGTTTGACCACCATTGCTTTTTCTCTTACAGCCAATCCTATGTGATGTTGCACATTAGTGAGTTAGCGGCCCCTCCCCCCTTTGGTTGCATGTAATTGGGGCAACCCCCTCTTATACAGTGTGGACATGGGCACAGCAGTGAGCAGTCATTCCTTCAAATTTCACAGGGATGAGTTCTGTCCGTGGGCAAGCCATGCTCAAAGTTATCTAAAGAAATGATGTTTGCCAACACTGGCAGGCTGTTAGCGTGTGTGTTCATATCAGAGGCAGCCGTGTGTGCAGAAGCTGTGTGTTCATTGAGTGCGGTCAGTGGAGGCCCAGGGAATAGCACAGAGCTAAATTTAAGCCTTTTCACTCAGAGAGTCAATTCTCCATTCACTCTCTGTTGGCATAATTAACATACACACATATGCACACAATATACACACACGCAAAGGAGCAGAGCTACACGCAAAGGAGCTAACTTGGGTTCAATGTAGGGCGACCAAACAAATAAATAACCATGATTTTAACGAGTTCCCTATCATTGGAAAATTAATTTTCATAAAGAGTTTAATGAAGCACATAAGCATTGTTAGTCGTAGTCCACATAGGATGGCAAAGCTGTGCAGAATTGTGATATCACAAAATTCAAAGCATTTCTGTACACCAGCCTACTCTGATTTATGTTGTATTTGTTTCACTCTAGACAGTATTTGAATATGGCACAATACAGGACAGCCAATCAAGGCACAGGTCATTTACATATATAAGTCTTACAGTAACAAAAACAGTATATTTAAGGTACACTCTAAACACTGCTGGGTTGTTGTTTTTTTTTCAAGCCAAATGATGGGATGAGCCTGTTTGATCATTTTTGGGACATATATGTACAGCACTAGGTTGTTGTTTTGTAGCCCAGCTACTGGGTTAGTGTTACAGTATCAAAGCAGTCAATGGGTGCTTTTTCAACATACACACAGCAGTTTTTTAGAGTGTATAAGACAGGTTAGAATTAAATGTAAACATGAATTAAGCCTATTTTTATTACATAAACACAAACATAAGAAATGAAATGCTAATTTTAAAAAGTAATTAAACAAGTTGTTTTGAATAGTTTTATGTTATAAACAAAGAATTCTGGACAAGACTGTTAAATAGAATGCTAAAATGTTATGCTGATGCTAGTACTCTGTTGATGAAATGCAACTGCTAGTGCTTCTCAATATGAACTGATTATAGTAATTTGTGGATCACTGTCATGTGTGTGTGTGTGTGGGGGGGGGGGGTTGGTGGGTGTGTGGGTCTGAGTGTGGCATCCCATATACATTAGCCTAATATTTGTCTCAACTACTGTACATTGTTTACGTTGGTATAACTTTGGGAAATCACATTGGACCAATGACATTTGGCCAGTGTGCCTACATTAACCTGACCTTGGCTGTCATCCAGTATTTGACAGTGGTCTTATGTTGGCTGGATGATGGCATTAAATTGTCCTGAACATGCAAAAGTGACAGTGTTCACCACAACATGATTTCCTCCATGCTAAGAACCACCAAACCAGAAGAGATAATGCAAAGGGTCTCTCATATGGAAACTCAGGTTATGTGCAGTCTCATTGCAGGCAAACCAGCAGGGATATAGTAACTGTTTAAACTGCTGCTCCTGTTTGTTGGCCAATATCAATCGTTGAGATTTAAATGAAATTGGATCAATTCTATGAACGCTTGTAGGATTAGCAGGCTGTGAAGGATGGCTGCACAGCTGCTTAATCCAGTTGTAAAATGTAGGGATAGCAGGTATTATTGTGACATTTGAATGCAAATATAAATCACAATGTAAAGTAAGTATATATGATATTTTTAAAATTTATAACTGTATTGACCAAATGTCAATCTAAATCTTTTGTGTTGTGAGTTTTAATTTATTTTACTGTGCATTTGTGTCTATTTCATTATTTCATTAATGTTCCTGTTTTGTGGTTTTGATTAGTGGTTATGGTTTGGGCCTGTGTTTGGTAACCATGATGTTTGGTGGCCGTGGTCATGTTTGGTGGCCATTTTTGTAGTTGTTTTTTTTTTTGTATTTTTGTTTCATGGCTGTTTTGAGGTGGTCTTTTATTAGATAAAACTTTTTGCCAATGTGATTTTGTACACAAGGGAATTTTACATCCACATTTAACCTATCCACACAGTGAAAGACACTGTGAACTCACTAGGCTGCAGAGGTGGGTGGACTCGAGTCTCATGACTTGACTCGAGTCGCAATTTTGAAGACTCGAGACTTGCTTGATTAACGCTGGTGAAAGACTCGACTTGACTTTGACTTGATCTTTATGACTTGAGACTTGACTTAGACTTGAGTCAGATGACTCAAAGACTTGATTTTTTTATTTAAATATTTTCAATTTAAAAACAAACTTAGATTACGTTAGAAGATGTTATTTTGAAGCATGATCGGCTGATTTTACAGTGCATGCAGCACGCATAACGCTAAACAGCAGCAAAAATGAGCCGTTAGCAGATGGATCGAGGAGGAGACCAAATGTTTAATATCATTTTGGTCTGATGAACATGTGAAAAGTCAGCTTAAAAACACACAAAAATACTGAAACGTGCAGCATTTTTTCTGAGATAAAGAGAGAGAAAGCATATAACAGGATGACAGAGCAACCTAAACTAAACTAATGAAAATGCGCTATATAAAAGTAAACACGTCAGATGCACGTCCTTCTACAAACCAATCAGTGTCGAGTGTAGGAAGATGCACACCACATAAGTGATGACAGCAGTATGTGGGCATGTCATAATAAAAGTCCTTGGCGCGCTTGCAAAAATGCAGTGTGAAAACAAACCTAACTGGACCAAATGTATACAAAATAACAAACACACAAAATTTATTGTTTTTTTTATTCCACATGCTATTGTTATTTTGTTCTGTTCGAATCTACACAGTCTAGCAGCCTTGACATCTAGCATATGTAAAGATTGCTTAAATTTGAAAGGTACGCTAAAGTTAAATATTTCTTTAATGTTGTGACAGAGATGCTTGCTAGTGTGTATATAAACTGGACAAAATAGCATGAATAGTATGTGGCATACTAAAAACATTATGTGAATGTTTTCAAGGTTTGATGTAATGTCTGTAATATTAACATTTCAGAGATTGTTTTATAGGTAACAGGTTTACATTTCAGGCAATATGTTTTTATTTATTTTTATATACTTATTTTTATTTTATCTACTGTTCAGTTGAGGATGCAATACTTTTTTGTGCTCAGAAATGTTCATTAATAGGTTATGAAGAAATGGCGTGACCCTCATGATGCGGGCAGTAAGCCATTATTTAAGTTATGTAGTTGTGTGTTTGAGGTATATTTGATGTTTAATAGGTTTAGTTAATACATTAGTTAATTTAGTTAATAAAACTGAATTTGTATACGACCGTCTATATTGATTTAAATGTGGAAACGGGTAGATCAGACCATATGTGTATGACTTGTGACTTGCTTGACTTATAGCAGAGACTCGACTTGACTTGCTTGGTTCTCACCACAGTGACTTGGGACTTGCTTGAGACTTGAAGGGGATGACTTGAGACTTGCTTGTGACTTGCACATGAGGGACTTACTCCCACCTCTGCTTGAGACTTGACTTAGACTTGACAAAGATGACTCGAAAAGACTTGATTTTTTATTTAAATATTTGCAATTTCAAAAAAAAGTTAGATTACGTTAAAAGATTTTATTTTGAAGTCGGACCGGCTTACTTTACAGTGCAGGCAGAACGCTAAACAGCAGCAATAAGGAGCCGTTGTAGCACATGGAGCGAGGAGGAGACCAAATGTTTAATATAATTTTCGTCTGATGAACATGTGAACACAGCTTAAAAACGCACAAAATACTGAAACGTGCAGCTTATTTTCTGAGATAATGAGAGAAAAAGGATATAACAGGATGTCAGAGCAACCTAAACTAATGAAACAGGGCTAAAACTAAACACATGTCAGATGCACGTCCTTCTACAAACCAATCAGTGTCGAGTGTAGGAAGACGCACACCACGTAAGTGATGATGACAGTACGTGGGCGTGTCATAATAAAAGTCCTTGGAGCGATTGCAAAAATGCAGTGTGAAAACAACCCAAACCGGACCAAAAATATACAAAATAACAAACACACAAAATGTGTACAAAAAATAATAAGATAAATAAAAACATATATGGCAATATGTTTTTATTTATTTTTATATACTTATGTTTATTTTATCTACTATTCAGTTGATGATGCAATAATTTTTTGTGCTCAGAAATGTTCATTAAGAAGCACCTTCGAGAGATGCATTAATAGGTTATGGAAAAATGGTGTGACGCTCTTGATGGGGGAGGTAAGCCATTAAGTAAGTTATGTAATTGTACGTTTGAGGTATATTTGATGTTTATTTTGAAATAAAACTCAGTTTGTATACGACCGTCTATATTGATTTAAATGTTTAAACTGGGGTAGATCCGACCATATTTGTATGACTTGACTTGTGACATGCTTGACTTATAGCAGGGACTCGACTTGACTTGCTTGGTTCTCACCACAGTGACTTGGGCCTTGCTTGAGACTTGAAGGCAATGACTTGAGACTTGCTTGTGACTTGCACATGAGGGACTTACTCCCACCTCTGGTCTCAAGTCATAAAGACCAAGTCAAAGTCAAGTTGAGTATTTCACCAGTGTTAGTCAAGCAAGTCTCTAGTCCTCAAAATTGCAACTCGAGTCTGACTCGAGTCAAGTCATGAGACTCGAGTCCCCCACCTCTGATTTGACCAAAAAGAAGTAGGCAAATTTAGGTGACTGTTGAATTGTACTGAAAGATATTTAGACTCTGAGCTCCAGTTCCGAAGCAAAATGTGGTCTCCAAACATGTCTTAGCTGATCAACAGCATCTGAGACAAGTGCATGAATCATTCTTTTAAAACTGGTTTAGGTCAAAGGGCTTAGAATGCCTACTCACTTCATTTCCTAATTTATACAATAATTATTGCTCGTTTTAATGTTTTAATTCATGACTTCATTCATGCCTATAAGAATCTATAAGCAGCAAAGAGCTGTCATGATTTGTTTATTGTGCTCCATTTAACCCACGCTGCCCTCTGATCCTATGTGATCATCTTCACAATACACATTGACCCCACACAATAGCATCAATATCCAGAAAGCTTACTAGAATGGATGAGTGAACTTTTTAAATTGGAAACACTGGGCCCTGATATTACTGTCATATACGCTCACTCAGTCACGCAACGTATGTCAACGGAGCACATATGTAGCCTTACGTATATGAGACTAAATATAGCCGAAGGAGGACACTAAGCCAGACAAGTAGGGGGATGGCATTTGAATTGGATGAGAAGATTGCTGCCAGGCTATTGCTGCACTGGTGATTCAAAGCTAACAAAGTGTAAACAACAACAACAACACAGACAGACCCCACATAAATTAAGGCTAAACATCTACTGGGAATGGGATAGAGGGGGACGACTGTATGAAACACTGTACACATCTCCAAAAGTGATAAAACTCTCAAATCTGAACAAATTACTGCAGGGAGAGATTCTTTACTATGAATCCAGACAGTGTTCTCCCTCAGAAGGGTCTCTGGTGGATACACACTCTAGATGACCAGTGGTCAAGTAGCAGCTGTCAGAAATCTTTGTTTTCTGACGTGAGGCAGAAAATCTGGCAGGAAAATAATGGAGATGTGTGACTGGACAGGATTGAAATGTTCATGGAATGCTGAGTTTGGTGAAAAAACATCTATAATTCAGTCTGTGATTTTCTCTGAGGAGTCACACAGAGGAGTTCCTGTAAAAACTTCCTGTGCATTTAAAGAGGAAGTTCACCTTATTGCACATTTGTGCTCAATTTACACAACTTGTCTATTAATTGAAAAATGGTAGGTATTATATATTAATACATAAAACATATTACTCCAAAAGAAAAACATGTATTAATTAATTGAACAATAATAATCATCATAATCATAATTATTATTATTGTTCTTTTTATTTGATTTTTTTTTTAGGTTATTGATGTTGACAAATTAGAATGGCAATAGGAAACAGTAAAAGCTCAAATATAAAATAATGTAAAAAAGTGAATGCCATTGTTTTTTAGATGTATATTAGCGTTCATTACTATTTATCTACATTAGCATCATATCTGCAGTACAAAATTAAATAATTTTACTTCAAACACTATATATTATTGACCAAACATTACCATCTTAACTGATCTTCTGAATTTGATATAATTATAGAATTTGACATTTGAGAACCAAATTTTATTTAATGTAAATGTAATTTTTAAACAAAAATGTATCTTTAAATGTGGCTAGGATCTCACATCTTTCTATTTGAAGCCCTTAGTTGTACCTTGTAACACATCATGCTTGAAGAGAAAAGGGAAACAGTATCTGCTCCATTGGTTCTCTATAGGAACAAGGTCAATCAGTCCACTCCGATTTGCTTTTTACACGACTAGATTAACGTGAACAAAAACAGCCACACAATGGCATGGTGATGCTGCGTGTCATGTTCTTCACCCCCTCGCCGTCATCTTCTCAGTTTTCTGACCTTCTTTACTGGTCTGAGGCTCTCCTAACAAAAGGCCAGGCCTCAAATCATCTCTACAGATCCGGCGAGCGCATCGCGTGGCAGGTTAAAGGTTGTAACGGGTCAGGACACAGCACCGCGGTGGGACACAGAGATTAATGAGGATGACTTCCCTCCTTTTTTCACATGACGTCATTACTCCATGCTGTCAATACTTTCACATTCACATGCTAGCACGTAGCTTAGCATGCTTGCACACGTAGCACTTCTGTACTCTAGTGATCTGTGCAATTCTACTGTACGTGTACAGTTGCATCTTTTGGCAAAGATCACTAATGTGTTAAAAATGATGTGGACTGCAGTGCTGACACCCATTATATATGAAATTAAACTTTGGTTCTCTCATCAGGTTTAAGATATGTGCTCATATGCATTTCATTATATGAGAAATAACGGCGGAGTGACATTTCAGACTTACTAATCAGGGGTGCATGTTATGAAACTACTTTTTGAGCTACAGTTAACTACAGTATCTATGGCATTTAGGAAACATCATAAATGTTACATCTGCTTAACAAGTACTATATTTTACATCACTATTACATTATCATTGCTGTAATATTATAAGCAAGTCATACTGTGTCCATCTGGTACTCTGATAGCCTTTCTTTAAGATGTGGACGAGGTTTGAGTGGGTTGAGAGAAGTTTTTGTAATGTATTTTACAGATAAATACTAAATACTGCTTCCATGTTTAGTCTGTCTTTGGCAGGACTAACTGACTAGTGTCTAGTGATATTGGTGTTCTCCTTGGCTCACATCTCTGTAGAATATTAGATAGGAATGCTGGTCTTACACCAATAAGTGATTTATAGAACAGTAAAAGAACCTTAAAATCTATTCTATAATATACTGATAGTTAGTGTAAGGACTTAAGAATGAGGGTAATATGCTTTCTACTGTTTCTATTGAGAAAGTTTAGTGATGTACTCAAGGCACTTACTAAGTGACTCAAGGGGACCCCAGTCATTTGGGGAAAGAGGCACGTAAATCTGAGTATCATCTGCATAGCTATGATATGACATCCCAAAATCTTGTAGAATTTGACCAAGAGGTAACATGTATATATTAAATAGAAGAGGCCCAATAGCTGAACCTTGGGGTACACCACAGGTCAATGGCATGTTCTCTGAAACATGGCTTTCTATTTCTACAAAGTAATTCCTGCCTCGCAAGTAAGAGCTGAACAATTTCAGAACTGTTCTTGAGAGTCTTATCCAGTTCTCAAGTCTGTCTATAAGAATTTTATGGTCAATGGTGTCAAAGGCTGTACTGAGATCAAGACATACTAGAACAGATAGTTTTCCAGACTCGGTATTATGTATTATATAATGTCATTAATAACCCAGTTTCAGTTCTATGATTAGGTCAAACCCTGACTGGAATTTGTCTAGAGAGCCATTTAAGGAGAGAAATACAGTAATGATGCTTGTAGATGATTTTCTCAATGATTTTTTCAATGAATGGTGTATTTTGAAATGGGTCTGATTACTAATCAGAGTTGTGGAAGTAACAGTATGTGTTACGGAAAATGTTTAATTAAATGAGTGACCCTAAACCTCAGAAAATAACAGAATATAGAATGTGTGTCCAGGCTATTTAAGTGGTGTAAACAAAAACTCCATAGTTTCTTCATAATTTAACAATGCAACAAACACTAGAACTCAATAGGCACCTAAACAGCCTAGTCCCCTGTAAGTTTCCAATACCGAAATGTCTATCAGCTTTCTCAAATCTCATCCTCATATTAATTAAAGTCCTCCATATTTATGGTGCTCAGTGTCACTAAAATTGATTCTAGATCAGCACTTACTGCTCTGAGTTGTCAAAGTTGAGAGAAACAACATTCAGATACACAAGGTGTTTTATATGCAGTATATTATATTTATATATTCAATAATATATGTGGCTTGCATTGTAGAACACAATTCAAACTGCTTGATATATTCTTCAAGAAAGATTATTGCAAGTCTAGAACCACAGGTGGTTCTGATAAGCTTTAGATGTTAAGCTTTAAAATGTTTTTTTAATGTTAAGTTTTGATAATATATTTTTATAGAAAACTGGGTTATTTAGGTGACTATTGGGTTATAGTGTTTGTTAGCAAGCTTTCCAGTTCCAGTACTAAACAAAAGAAGCAAAATGTGAACTTCCAAACATGTCATGACTGATCATCTGGGGTAAGTGGAAAAACATGTAAATGTGATTTCTGGGGTGACCCTTTACATTAACTGGATAAAATCACTGTTAGGTAGAGTCTCTGGTGGATTATTGCTGTATTATGAGAACAGGAGGAGATTAAAGGTGAGCGATATGTAAGCAGGCAGGCTGTTGGAAGTGGTTTAAATATAGAAGCACCAAGGGCATCTGCCACCTTAATTCACTCTGATGTAGTAATGGGGCTCACCAATAACCATTTTGTGTCTAAATAAGCCGAGAAAACTGATTTTAATGTAAATCGACTGAAATGTGGGTCCAGGCACCTAATGAGCAAGCCAAGAATTAATATACAGACCTAAAGTATTTGGACAGTGGCAGTTCTTTTATTGTTTTGGCTCCAAAATTGGATTAAGGAAGTTAAAGTTCACAATGACAGGATTTGAGGAAAGCATAAGAGAATTACCGGTACACATATACTTCACTATAAAAAACAACGCTTTATGCTTTAAAATATTAATTAAAGAGCTAATATCCATCATTGTCTTGTTTATTCCCTACTTGAGGTCCACATCAGCTTTTTGTGAGTTTATTTACTAAAGATAGTCATGATTTACAGGTGTTGGACAATGAAACTGAAACACCTGTCATTTTAGTGTGGGAGGTTTCATGGGTAAATTGGACCAGTCTGGTGGCCAATCTTCATTAATTGCACATTGCACTAGTAAGAGCAGAGTGTGAAGGTTCAATTAGCAGGTAAGGGCACAGTTATATAGTATATTATAATGCACACAACATTATTGGTGACATACCAGAGTTCAAAAGAGGACAAATTGTTGATGCATGTCTTGCTGGAGCATCTGTGACCAAGACAGCAAGTCTTTGTGTCTAAATATTATTGAGCCACTTTGGGATGTTTTGGAGGAGCGAGTTAGGAAACGTTTTCCTCCACCAGCATCACATAGTGACCTGGCCACTATCCTGCAAGAAGAATGGCTTAAAATCCCTCTGACCACTGTGCAGGACTTGTATATGTCATTCCCAAGACGAAATGACGCTGTATTCGCTGCAAAAGGACGCCCTACACCATACTAATAAATTATTGTGGCCTAAAACCAGGTGTTTCAGTTTCATTGTCCAACCCCTGTCTGTTTACATGAACATTTTACAACATTTCTTTATCTCTTAAAATGACAGTTTTGTTACTGTGCCTTTAAGACTGATATATGTAAATGAGCTCTGTTCTAACAGGCTACATCACACCTCATTCAAAAAGCAGTCCAGACTGAACCACGTGTGTATGAAAAACTAAACAGCTGTTGGTTGAATAGATGGGTATACAAACTGGATTCCAAAAAAGTTGGGACACTAAACAAATTGTGAATAAAAT
>BRDA01010854.1:113085-130947 GCA_036984385.1 Crenuchus spilurus
AGAGAATCTGGAACAATCGCTGTGCGTAAGGGTCAAGGCCGCAAAACTCTACTGGAAGCTCTTGATTCCCCGGCCCTTAAACGTCACTGCACCTCATACAGGAATGCCACTGTCAAGGAAATAACAGAATGGGCTCAGGAATACTTCCAGAAAGCATTGTCAGTGAATACAACCACCGTGCCATCTGCCGTTGCCAGTTGAAACTCTACAGTGCAAAGAGGAACCCATTTCTAAGCAAGCTCCACAAGCTCAGACGTTTGCCCTGGGCCAGGGGTCTTTTAAAATGGAGTGTGGCAAAATGGAAGACTGTTCTGTGGTCAGATGAGTCACGATTTGAAGTTCTTTATGGAACACTGGGATGCCATGTCATCTGGACCAAAGAGGACAAGGATATCCCAAGTTGTTATCAACGCTCCGTTCAGAAGCCTGCATCACTGATGCAGTGCTTGTGGTATGGGCAGCTTGCATGTCTGGAAAGGCACCATTAATGCAGAAAACTGTTCAGGTTCTAGAACAACATATGCTCCCATCTAGACGTCATCTCATTCAGGGAAGACCCTGCATTTTTCAACAAGATAATGCCAGACCACATTCTGCAGCAATCACAACATCATGGCTACGTAAGAGAAGGATCCGGGTACTGAAATGGTCAGCCTGCAATCCAGATCTTTCACCTATAGAGAACATTAGGCGCATCATAAAGAGGAAGGTTGAACAGTTAGAGGCCTGTATTAGACATGAATGGGAGAGCATTCCTATTTCTAAACTTGAGAAACTGGTCTCCTCTGTCCCCAGACGTCTGTTGAGTGTTGTAAGAAGACGGGGTATAAGTGGCATAAATGGCCTTGTCCCAACTTTTTTGGGATTTGTTGATGCCATGAAATTTTGAAACAACATATTTTTCCCTTAAAATGATACATTTTCTCAGTTTAAACTTTTGATCTGTGATTTGTGTTCTATTCTGAATAAAATATTAGATGTTGGCACCTCCACATCATTGCATTCAGTTTTTATTCACAATTTGTTTAGTGTCCCAACTTTTTTGGAATCCGGTTTGTATGTGAATGTTTGGTTCCTGTAACATCACACAAATGCCATTTATTTCATGGACTTTATGGAAACGGTTCAGTTGTTTTATCATACTGTATCATGGTAGTTTTTGTTTGATGTTGATAAACTAAGTAAATGTGAATATGGTCATCTATCCACCCATTATCTTATCTGTTTACCCCTGATCAGGGATGTGATTAATCCCCTGCACCCTCAGGGGTTCTAGGCAGAGCATTACAGATTATCCTAGCCAAGCCCAGGACAGGGCAGCAATACATCGCTGGGCACACACCCCAGTATAATTTAGAGTACCCAGTTCACCTGATCTCAATGTTTTTGGACTGTGGGAAGAAACCCAGACAATAGGAAACACAGACACAGGAAGAACATGGAAACTCCACCCAGATAGGGACTTGAACCTCAGCTCGGAGAGGTGAATGTGTAAACCACCAAGACATTGTGCCACCAGATGTGATCATTTACATTTAACATAAGAATCATATTAAAGCATCTGTAAAGGGAGTGAGGTGGGAGGGACGAGATGCTCATGAGGAAGCCACACAATGCAGCAGGGCATGCCAGCACTGAAAAAAGAACTATCCACCTGCTTTTTGTTGTAAATAACTGTATATAGCTTCATTTTATCCATGTTTTGCCACTCTGTGACCACATTTACAAACTGTGTTAACACATTCAGTCTTTAAAATAATTTGTTGAGCATGTCTGTTTCATAAAGAAAAGGTGTGGTTTATTTATTTGTTTGTTTTTGGTTGGGAGGTTCAGTGTGTAGACACTGTAAATAGTTGTCAGATCATATGAAATAACACCAAACTGTGATAAACGTGCTATAGGTAAACATGTACTATATAAAGGCAAAATTTTAATAATTAAAGAATGGCCAAAATAGCCCAAGGCTCTCAAGGGTTAACAGTGACAAGCCTACCTCTCAGCCAATCACAATAATCTCTAAGCATTACTTCAAGCTAGCAATGGAGTAACCTGGAGGGTGGTGGCCTGGAGAACAGATTTTTTGTATTTCATTTCTAAACTGAACTGAACTGCAGGGAAAGGCCACACTCCCATCTCCAGGGCTAGGAGCTGATCACCTCTGTGATAGACCACTTCTTTAAGCCCATGAACATGCTGATGAACATCAGCTGAGAGAGTTGCTGTGATGTGAGCTGGACGAGAAGGTCTCCTGCACTCGGACAGCGCTTTTGAAGATGAAAACTAATGAATTGGTAACGAGGCCGAAGCTGCCTGAGAGCGCATTGTGTGTAGTCTATTAAACATAAAGCGTTCTGACATTCACAGCAGTGCTCTGTAAACATTATTACAGTAATAAACCTCTCTCTCTGTCTCTCTCTCTCTCTCTGTCTCTCTTTGTCTCTGTCTGTCTCTGTCTCTCTCTCTCTGTCTCTCTCTCTCTCTGTCTATGTCTCTCTCTCTGTCTCTGTCTGTCTCTCTCTGTCTCTGTCTCTCTCTCTTTCTCTCCGTCTCTGTCTGTCTCTCTCTCTCTCTGTCTCTGTCCCTCTCTCTGTCTCTGTCTGTCTCTCTCTCTCTTTCTCCTTTTCTTTCTCTCACTCTCATTCTTTCTCTCCCCTCTTTTTTTCTTGCCCTCTCTCTCTCTTTCTTTTTCTCTCTCCCTCCCCCTCTCTCTCTGTTCATCTCTCATTCTATCCTCCTTCCCCCCTCCTTCCCTTCCTTTATTCTCTTTGTATTCTTTTCTCTTGCTTTCTGTCTCTGTCTCTTTCTATTCCTCTATCTCTCACTCTCTTTCTCATCCTCTCTCTCTCTCTCTCTCTCTCTCATCTTCTCTCTCTCTCTGTCTCTGTCTCTCTCTCTCTCTCTCTCAAACACAGTCACCCTGAAGAACCACAGCTCCAGTGGGGCGTCTGCCAACGCTGGTATCCATGGCAACAGTAAAGCGGTGGGATTTGCAGGCTGTTGGATGCCAGAGGGTGAACTCCTACTACAGGTCAGAGCATCTGACCCGGCGCCAGCCTGTTTGTGCTTTTAGAAAACAATATAAATAATTAAAACACACCATGGAGAGGGCAAATCTATGATCTGAGGAAAACTGTTCAGACCTGAGAAGTAAATACAGTTTTTTATTCCTCCATCTGAGCCTGTCCTTCAGCATCGCTGGACTGCAGCTACCTAAAATTTTAATCTTACACTTTAAATCATTTACGACCTGTAAGGATTTCAATTATTCAGTGCTGGGAAAAAAAAAACAAAAGGCTACATCAGCTGTCATTGAGGAAGAGAGATCTGCTGCAGTTCAGTTCTTCAGCTATGAACATTAGCTTTGTATTGATTTCACATAAATTTTCTTTGCATCGGTTTTTATCATATTTTTGCTACTTTCTGCATTTAGATTCATTCCAGCTCAGTCCTGTTATTGTATAATTTTTAACAATTAGTTTATATGTAAAGATTGTTGTTTATTTTGTGTTGTGTAGTGTTATAGTCTATCTTCAGCCATGAGACTCTTCTGCTTTAACAGACACAAGTAGTGTAAGGACAGACCACTGAAAGTTTTCCTAAAATTAGATTTAAAATATCTCACTATATCACCTTATTTAGAGTATAACAACATATCACAATTTACTGAATTGTAACCTGTGTATCATGAGGCATATTATTCACCAGATCCTTGCTAATACACAGCTCTGTCCACAGAACAGCAACTCTTCAACACTTGCAAGAAATCATCTATATCACAATATGTATGCAACTGATTTTTTCAGTGTGTATTGTTTGAAGCATTTTTAACTTTGCTGTATGGACAGTGGCCCTCACAAATATACAGTAGAATTAGTAATAATGGCCATTCTCTGTGGTGTTAAAGGAGGCTTTGCTTTAGACATTTTAACATTTGTAGACCGAATTATGAGATTGTTAGATGTTTTCTCCATGACTAAATCATGATGATTATGAACATGTTTGTGGTGTTGCCAGAGACCGGCTGATTGTATAGTCTTTATCAATTTCATTTGTCCCTAACATTGTCTGAACTGGGCTCAGGTTTTCGACTTATAAGATGGCAAAACCTACTCTCTGCAATTTTCCCCTCTAAGCTTCTTCTTCTTCATCACTAATTTATCCTCCTTCATTTGATAAATGCCACAATGAGGAATGTAGTGACACTGACAACTCAAAATGATGGGAGTCTCTTTAGAGTGCCTGCATGTTTTAATAAAATACAGTATATTGTTATTGATAAAATGACTTAATCAAATATATTCCTGTATCAGTATATTGTTCCAACCCCAAACTGTATTGTGTTTGTGCTCAAGTTAAATAGTTCAGTCTTTGATTAATGCCACCAGGTGACTGTTGGAGCTGAACTGGATTGGTGACCAGTAGAAGGGTCAGACAGAGCACCATCATGTAGTCTTATCTCAAATAGACTTATGTATGTGATTGCTAACATAGTATGACATACTATTGCCTACAAAACTACAAAATTACACAACCTTAACATTAATCAAATACTCATTCAAACAGAATGCTAACTGAACAATAATCTTGCGTGTTATATCGTGTTAGACTGGCTATACACAGCACAACTTTCAAGCACTTTTTGCTTGCTTGAACTATAAATGAAATGAAATTTCACTTGAATTGTAATGTAAAGCATCATCTGTCAAGATTGAGGAAAATTGTTCTGCATGTAATGTTTAGCTTCTTAGAACTGTAGAGGCTAACATTGCTTGACTAATTAGTAGTCACTTAAATAGCCCTCTCATTTCTGTCAACAAAGCTTCTCTCTACCTGCTCAAACCTCATTCAGATCTTAATTAAGGTCTCACAGACTAATTGATGTGGTTTAATGAACTATTATATTATTATAATAAAGCCTCAGGGCCCCAAGTAGCTCAGCAAACTAAAGCCTAGTTCACACTACACAATTTTAGCCCAGTTTTCCAGTCGCCGACAGTTAGCCCCCAGCCCTGCCCTCTTCTTTTTGTCGTGTCTTGTTTGAGTTTATCTAGTGATTACACTTCCTATTTAACCTTCCCTCGTGTACTCTGTCTTGTCAGTCATTGAATGTATATACTGGATGTAACCTCTCTATGTCTATCAGTAGCCGTCTTGTCACAAATTTTATTTAATAAATACCTGTCGTGAGGATTGCTTGGCTTCCTTCCTTCACCTCAACCCCCACCACATTACATATATCTACTCTTGTTTCATTAACAGGCTCTGAATGGCTTTGTGCTGGTCATCACTGCAGAGGGGACCATATTCTACTCATCACATACCATCCAGGACTATCTGGGCTTCCATCAGGTAACAAGTTTGAAGTCCTCTCCTTTCTGGCCCACTTTGTAAATAAATAAAATATGGGTCTATTAGATCATTACATTCTGGTTTTAATATACATTTATTTACATCTTATACAGCATCCCAAACTTTTTTTGGAATTGAGGTTGTATGTATGTATATAATGACCTCTTCTACCCAGGTGACTCCAATGGACCAAGCAAGCATGTGGTGATACAACTCTGTTATATTTTGGAATTTTCAAATAGCTATCAGCATTGAAGTGGCAGCTTCATAATGTCCTCCTATATTTATGGCATGTTTGCAAACAGCACAGCTCTTGTGGGAGTGGATCATCTGCTCGCCTCATTAGAAAATCTTTCCGAGTGACACACACATTAAAATGCAGCCTCAGGGTCATTTTGTATGATGAAACATGTTGAACATGATGCTATTTTTTGATCAAATGTTGTAACATGTTTGGGGTGAATAATGTGTATATTATATTATATGTGTTATATTATATTATTATATGTGTTTGTTTGTATTTAAAATGAAAGCATAAAGCTTAATATATAAATTATCTCTGTAATGGGTTGCTGGCCTGTATTGTCCCTCCTTCAAAATCAGTCCAGGCTGTGCAAGGGGCAGTGCTGAACCTCTATAGGTTTATATGTAAATGCATGCGTTTCTTTGACATTCCAACTAGACTGTCTCTGAAGTTTAATGTTGATTTATGCCTGAGAAGGGAATATTTGTATGTTTTGGAACTTCAATAGTGTTTACATACAACATCAAACTCCTTTATTGTCAAGAGAGCAAAACAAAAAATTGTAGTTTTCCAAGATATGGCCGTTTTATGTGTTTCAGCTGTAAGGAAGCATTTCTGTTGAATGACTTTTAAAATATTAAGCCAAAATCAATATTGGATTCTTTCTCTATAGCAAATGCACAATTAAATGACTAAAATGTAAACAAAGTCACTGAGACTGACCAATGTGAAACATTCCATTCTAATGAAACTTGGTAAAAAATTATTATGGTGGTAGTGATAGGAACCAGATATCTGAACACATCTCTAAATGCTACCTGTCAGGAAGGGTGGAGGAATAGGATGCAGGAAAGTGACATAAGCTTATCTTTATTAAACAAAACAAAGATAATTGTGGATATGAATAAAAAATAATACAAACACATGGCAACTTTATAAGATAAACAATACAATGACCAATGAATACAATGACTGTGAGACATGAGGGAACATATAAACCAAATGTAATCAGACATGTGATCGGGAACCAGGGCTGTGAATTCACAAGATGGGAGCAGCTACTCTGGACATGACAGGCATGGACACACGAGCACATGGACGATAATGGGGCTGAAATGGGAGATTTCACACTACCTTACACAAATACACAAAATAACAAATATAGCTTTTATTCACTATCCGAAGGTTACATTAACCAACACATGATTTCTGTATGTGATGTTGAGTACTGTATAGTAAAATAGTGATATACAGTGACCTTGGAGACTATTTCCCCAACATCCTGCATGTACCCATCCACTATAAATGGATTTTTTAAATATTCCAGAATCTTCTAAACTATCGTAAAACTACATCTTGGACATCAGACGATGTATGCATAATCAATTAAATTCATAAACAACTTATGTAAAGTAGCTTTTAGAGGCTTCAAACATCTGGTTCCCATCACCACCACTGTGAACAAAAATGATCTGGCAAAGTTAGTCAAGTATGGAGCATTTAACATTAAAACAGCATTTAACTACTTGCTGAGAACTGGTGTACGTCTTTATGGCTGACAAACGTGTCATTAAACAGAGTAGCACTTGCTGACTACATTTTATTTATAAATAAATTAATAGACAAATAGAAGGACCATTGTTTCGTGGGACCTTGCGCTAGTCTACACACACACACACACACACACACACACACACACACACACACACACAAAAGCTCCAGCTTCAGGAGATCAGCGTAGGGTTTTATGAAAAGATTAGAGTCCAGGAAGGGGGATTGCCTTCAGTTTAATGGGTTAAGGTGGCCTCTTCTGACCTTACCTTATCTAACATTGAACCCACTGCTCAGTGACCATGTTGGAGTAGCTGATAGCAAGCAAGGCACCAATAACCTTGTAGAAAATATGGATCAATAATGTTTATAATGGGTTCAGTTTATGTGATGAATAATAAGTTAAATGTAATGTGACGTATTATACTGTATCATCTGTAAGTCAGCTACCAAAAAAGTGAGTGTGTCTGCCATAAAATAGTCAAATCAGATTTTATCGTATTACATTTATTATAGAAATCAATGCACAGTTGCTGAATTCCTTGAATAAACATTCTAAATATTTAACTACTGTATATAATATAAAATACAGCTGTTTCACACTAAATATCCAGATGTTAGAATGACTTTCCTAGAGGATTTCTTTAGTAATGCTTTAAACTCACTTCAGAGACCTATCATTTAAGTAACCTCTCAACTGAATATCCACATCGGTCTGTGACTAGCCATACTAGCACTGTAAATGCATGCTCAGTGCCACTAGTTCCACGTGGACTCTGCACATTAAATTGAAACATTACAGACTATACATCTACACTACATCAAGAACCATAAATCCCTACTGCCCTCCCCAGCATAAAATATATGAAGTGTTTATAGAGTGTTAAAGCTGTGTACAATCTTTATTCATACTGTGGTTCAGTGTAAATATGTCTAAATGCTGCTACTGGTACCTAAACAGCGGCAATGCCAATAGTTGTGACTTATGAGTAATATAATGTATAAAGTGGCAATTTCATGGTTAAGTAGTGGTTAATGATACAGGTTACAAGCTGCCATGCTAACTGGGGTAAGTGGAGGAATAGAGTTAGCATGAATGGTGTAGAAGTGTTTACAAAATTTTGGGTTGTGGGAAAAAGAGGAAGAATAAGAAGAGTACTGTCACGCCCCACCTCTGCTTGTGGGTTTGGTGTATGTTTGGCCACGTGCATGTGTTTATGTTCATGACGTGTCTCCTTTTCCCCTCCTTAATCATGCTGTTGTGCCTTTGTCAATTCTTTCACCTGTCTTGTGTCTCACCTCATCACACACCTCTGCTACTGCTTTCTCCCCTCTGATTACATTGTTTAAGCTCCCGTTTTATGTCAGTGTCTGTCGGTCATTGAATTGGGATTTGTGTTTAGTGTCTTTCCGGTTACTATGTCTTCTTTGATTTATGTTATATCCACAGTGTTTTTTTAAGATGTGTTTTGACTCCTTTAATAAAACCCTTCATTTGGACACCCACCTGCTGATTCCTTCTACCTGCCTCTGTTACCACATTAAAATACAAAAAACAAGCCAAATGATTCATTCAGAAATCTGAAAATCAGACAGTCTAGTTATTCAGATTACAATGATCGTGTGACCAGAAACTGACCACTGATAGAAATACTAGAGGATGACAAAATGATTTCTCTCTCTCTCTCTCTTTATCGCTGTCTCTCAGACTGATGTCATGCACCAGAGTGTGTTTGAGTTGGTCCATAATGAGGATCAGCAGGAGTTGAGGAGGAACCTGCACTGGGCTCTGAACCCCCCAGCCTCCACACAAACTACACCTTTGGAGCCTGGCCAAGGTAAACAATCCTCTTTACAGTCTGTATTTTAGAGCCAGTAGCTGGTAAAATGTATCCAGACAGCAGACAAGTCTGGGCCAAATATGACCCAATTATGGCACTTATGGACCTGTATGCACAATAGCAACTGGACCAAAACATGCCCAACCTACCATGTGAAATGTTTATACAGCACGTGAAAGTTGGGTCTGACAGGCACAGCTGTTACCAGCCACATACAAGATTTGTAATGGTATTCAGGCTCCTGGTTACTTGTGGCCAACATGTAACCTACCATGTAATTTCTGGCTATATTCCAGCTCCCAGTCATCAATGTCATTCAGCTGCATGTGGGCTGGATGAAAGTAGTAAGTGTGTGTGTCTGCTCATTTGCTATCTGGGATAGATGATACAAAATTTGTGGACCAACAACCATTACTAATAATTAACGTTATCACTGACAGTCAGCTACATTATTAAAGGATCACTTTAAACAAGTTTACCCAGGAACTGCAAGGCTAACATTGCTTGCATGCACTAGCACTCAATAGTTACTTAAATAGCCCAGTCATTTAAAAAATACATCAGCAAAACTTTTCTCAAAGGTCTGACAGCTCATTCACCTCAGTCTTAATCTGAGGAATTACATTGTATTTGTGAAATTGAGGCATGTAAACATGGCTACTCTAAAGGCTAACTCAGTGTTCTCTACAGCAGTGATGTTAAAAGGTAGGCTGTGATTTTGTCACTGCTGGCTGAACATAGTCACATGGTGCACTAAGTCTGATGATGAGCTGAGAGGCTAATTACATAAGTGACTTTACAGTGCCTGAGAGCCTCTGAGGTCAGCCAGCCAGAGTGGTCATTACATTCAGTAGTTCAGCACAAATAATCTTTAAGATACATAATATTCTACAGAGAACAAACTTCTGCACATTTACATGCAAGCTTACTCTTAACACGAAAATGATTTGACTAGAGTTGAATGTGCTTTTTTATAAGATTTAAGTGTAATTATTGTCACAATAGACATTTTTGTTGGTTTCAGTAATTGACATAATTAATATCATCATATAGTAACACTATTCATCTTGTATATTATAATCTAAAATAAATAATTCATAAAAGCCTTTAAATATGTGTATATTAAGCTCTTTTTTATGTTTTTGTACTATTTGTACAGATGTTCTCACTGTTATTGTGTTTGATATGGTTGAATGATTAAATTCCTTGATGTCCAGATGGTTCTAGCTTGGTCCTGGAAACCTATGACCCAGAGCAGCTACCTCCTGAGAACTCATCATTTCTGGAGAGGAACTTTGTGTGTCGCTTCCGATGTCTTCTGGACAATTCTTCTGGATTTCTGGTAAGGATATAATAACACACTTTGTCACCTTTTTTCTGCAGGTTTGAAAAACATCACATAGCATCTTTATCTGTTTCATGATACATATGCATGTACAGTACTGTGCAAAATCTAAGACTGTCCTTCATTTATTTCCAGCCAAAATGGCTATGAATATGGCTATCAAGCTCTATCTCATTATTGACAGCCTAGTGTGTTCACTACTGTGTGTTTCACTTAACAAATGAGTTAAATCCGGAAGCCAAATTCTGTTGTGTGCAAATCACATTGGCAAAAAAATAAATGTAATATATATATATATATATACATATGGCCTCTGGTTTGTGGACACATCTTTAAAAATTACCAGCATGTTACCTCAAGGGCCCCGTGTTTTCGCGCTGTCTTTCCCTTTCCTTATGTATAGTATTTATATTATCCAATCTCCTGAAAAATGACTTATACTCATTGGCCATTTGGCTGGACATTAAATAAATGATGGGTGGTCTCTGACATTTGGACAGTGCTGCATACAGTTCTTTACGTGCATCTCCAAAAACCAAGCATTTCAGCTAACATCTATCAACACTTCCAGGCTCTGAATCTCCAGGGCAGGCTGAAGTTCCTGCATGGTCAGAACCAGTTTGGGGATGATAGAGCCAAAGCACCACCCCAGCTGGCCCTGTTTGCAATTGCCACCCCACTCCAACCACCCTCAATCTTGGAGATTCGGACCAAGAACATGATCTTCAGAACCAAACACAAACTGGATTTCACCCCCATGGCTTGTGATGCAAAGCAAGTTTTGTTTTATGCTGTCATTCATGATCATTACCCATACAGTCATCTGTGTAACTGTTACAACCTTTTGTTTGATTAAAAGTTTCTGTGATTTGTGTGTTAACTTTTAAATTTAGCAGATTTTTGCAGTTTATGACAAACAACATGAGTCATTGTGCTACTGTTTTTAGCTAGTTGCTTCTTGCTTCTTACTTTCAGTGTAGCCCTTTATTTGATTAATGCTGTCCCATTAAACAACAAATAATTTTATTCATACTGGAGCTCTGACTAATAGAACATGCTAGAAATGTGCTAAAGTTAATTTAGCCCCAAAAAAGAAAAGTAAAAAAATCATGAACAGTGCTCCCCTTTGTTTGAACATCTTTAAATATATTAAGAAACTATATATAACTTCTATTTAAACTTTGCATTATTTATATATCCATATACAGGGGTAAAATTGTTTTGGGCTACACTGAGGCTGAGCTGAGAGTCCGTGGGACTGGATACCAGTTCATTCATGCAGCAGATATGCTGTACTGTGCTGAAAACCATGTTCGAAGTAAGGAACCACCACAAGCATTCTTCATTTTTTCTGTACAAACAATATCAGTGGGTCTCTGTTAATGACAATACAAATGACTTATTACCAAAGTCTTTTGACCCAAAACAAATATCTGACCAGCAGATTTGAGACTTAAAATGAAGTATCATTTATGTCTCCATCTGGTCTCATTGTTTTCTAAAAACTACTGAGATGCTAAGGGTTTATCTTTATGGCTGACATTATTAAATGCTGTCAAGTCAATTCAAACTCCTGGAGATCACGTGGACAGTGTTTCTCCAGAACATCCCATCTTCTGTTGCTGACCTATCATTCCAGAAACAAGAAACTGTACTAGCTCCCAGAAGCTGTACTGTGTCCCAGTTACATAAAATGTACTTAAAACACCACCAAGAGGTCATCAAGTTTGGTGTCCTCCAGGCATTGGTGGGACCACTCACTAGTTTATCCCAAATAATCCCTGTGGATTATGAGGCAGATAGAGCAAGTCTGAAGATGTTGAGACAAAGAATGTTGCATCTGCAGAGGTTAGCAAAAGCATTCAATTCAGTGGGTCCAGTAACTTTCCTTATTTTAGCCATTTAAGAGATCTGCCTGGCAGCTGTATTACCTGTATTAATAATTGTCACTGCTGCATGAATTTTCTCATCAGAATAATGCTGGGTAATGGCAGTTAAAGAATGGAGGTTGGTGTTAAAATGCCACTGTTTACCCAACGTCAGCTTCACTTTGGTCAATGGCATACATGATTTTAAGTTAAAAAATTTTTAATAAAAAATGTAATAACTTTTGAAAATATGAAAACTTTTGAAAATTGTAATATTATTGTTATGCCACTCTCAAACAATGGTTTACAGCATCATAAGGCCAACACAGACCAACATCAAACACTGGGTGACAGCCAACCTTAGTCCAGCATAGATCCACTGTCAAATGTTGGTTGGCAGCAAATGTCAGGCCAGCGTAGGCCATCCTGCCAAGTGTTGTTGGTCCAATGTAATTTGCAAATATTATGAAAAGATGAACAATGTACATGGCCCAGTCTTGGACTTGATGTATGCTTGCTGTGGTATTTTTGCAAGTTAATGTCTTTTGATTTGAATCTTTGCAGTGATAAAGACTGGTGAGAGTGGACTGACTGTGTTCCGTCTCCTCACCAAGGAAAACCGTTGGAAATGGGTCCAAGCCAATGCAAGACTAGTATACAAGAATGGCAAACCTGATTACATCATTGCCACCCAAAGACCACTTCTGTAAGTTAACTGTCATTAAAATGACTTTGTTTCTGTTCATAAACTCCAACAAGGTAATCAACATGAAGGAGTTTAACCTCTTATACTCTTAAAGCCCAGAGAGGCTGGACACATCTTGATTTCTTCTTAATAATTTTATTTTTATTTGGGCAAATATTTACGCAAATTTTTTTCATAAAAGCATTTTTACACAAGCACTTCTTTTTCCAAAAAATCTACCTTTCTATGAATCTGATAAGTGGACAAAAATATCACAAATCTGTTTATCAGTTGTTATATGTGAATTGATATACTAAACTAACCCCACCGTGTGGAGGCTGCACAGTTCTGTTGTGTTTCTATTCTTCTAAAAGTCACTAAGAAGAATAAAATAATATCAGTGAACAACTTCTAATGCAAAATTTACTTTTATGGTATAAAACTTCAGGGTGAATACATATGAATATCATCAAAATACCCAGATAATATTGGTATGGAGATATGAGAAGATTGCACTTGAAGCAGTTTCATTTGATATAAAATCTGTGTTACATTTAACTCTACATCAGGTTGGATGCTGCTCTTTCTGATATCACTCAAAGATTAGCTTTGTAGTGGTTACCCAATAAGTCATAGTACTACTCAATAAACTGTAGGATTGGATAATACGCTGAAAGATTAATATATGAATTATAAGTCTAAACCCTTTCTTCTTTTCTAATTTTGTGTTCATTAGTGAAGAAGAGGGCGGTGAACATTTGCGAAAGCGCTCTATGCACCTTCCCTTTACCTTTGCTACTGGTGAAGCCCTGCTCTACCAAACCAGCCACATTTTACTTGGAATTAATGATGTTCATCAAGGAAAAGGAAAGGCCAGTAAGTCCAAAAAGGGTCGGGTTGAGAAACCAGAGGAAACTTTAGATCCGTGTTCATTGCTTGGTGCACTGATGAGCCAAGATGAATCTGTATATGTATGTCAGCCAGCTGTGGAGACTAAAATGACACTTCAGAACAGCCTGTTTGGTGCTCTGGGAGACCTGCCTTGCTTCCCTGAAAGAGACTGTGCAGTTCTGAAGGATTGGAATCCAGCAGGTAATGACGTATTGGTTCCAGTGGCACCTGAAACAAATTTTGATCCATTATTATCCACCTTAGATGCTTTGTCCTTAGAAAATGAGCTTACTGGCACCTCAGAGATCTGCTCTAATGGTGATCTGTTTGGAGCTCTGGAGAGTCTTGGATTGAGTGCAGAGGATCTTGAACTATTTCTTCTTGATGAACGAATGATTCAAGTGGACATGGACCCAGATCACATTCCAACTCTTGATGATCTTCTCACCAATGATGAGATACTGTCTTACATCCATGACTCACTTGAGCAGAATGGAGAGATGGTTGGCCATTCATCCTCAAATATTGTACCTCCAGCTTCTGAGACTATAACCACCTTGGTGCCTGAAAGCCATTCCATACCTCCTAATGTGCATGTACCTCTAAGGCCACTGCCATGTGATCAACGACCAATCATACACCTGTCCCAGCAGATGCAGCTGCACCTTAGTATGTTACAGCCTCCACCAGTTCTACACACTACACCCCACCATAGCAATCAGTCAGAGGGAGCTTTGGAAAATGGACTTGTATCCCATATAGTGACCAATAGTGCACCTAGTGGTCACAGTAATACTCAACAGACAAGAATACCTGAAAACAGTTTGTCAACACTCAAAACTGATGCCAAACAGCTCATCCATCAGCAGCAACACCATCAACTTCAACAGCAGTGGCCTAGACACCAGAGCCTCTACTCAATCACTCAGAGGACTTGTAATGTCAATTCAGGCCACCAGGAACTGAGTTTTTCCTATAACAACCACACAGACATGACCAACAGTGACCCCTGCCTTCACAATGGACACATCTTAGTTCCTACCCAAGTGGATGAATACAGTACAGTTGATTTTTCTTGCATGGATTTTATAGTTAATGGACAGTTGCCTCAGGAAAATGGTATACATGAGGAGACCACCATTCACTCAAATCAAGGTTTTGATCAGAATGAGCAGATGTCCAGTATTTCTCAGCATATATTGAGTGTTGGGCAGGTTTGCGAGCAGTTGCCCTCACAGGACTCTTATGGACAGTTTACCTCAGAGCTTAAGGACTCCCAACAGAGCAAGGTAAGGGAAAGAAAATGCAGTGCCACCTAGCAGGGCTGGGTGTAATTATGTTAATTAAGGGCGTACTCACACTAGGCAATCTGTAATCTGTAATTCACTCCCAAAGCATGGTTCGTTGGACTAGTGTGATCGTTTCAATCCGTGCTTGAGCATGATACAGTTATCCGTGCTTGGACGGGCTTAAAGAGCTGGACTCGGGCGTGGTACACATCAGTGTGAGCGCTATCTGTGCCCAAGTATGGAAAATGTCAGTGATGTGACTTTCCTGTTAAACAAACATTACAAAGGATTTGCAGAAAATAGTTTTCTAATTATGATTAATGATTAGCAACAAAACTTTGTCACTGGTGTGTATTTGCATGCCCAAAACAACTCAAAATAAGCCAGAACACACGTGAAAACCTGAACTCCATTACATTGTATTGTCGGACCTGGATTGTTAACAGCAGTGTGAGCTCAGGCCAGTGGGGAACTGGGGAGGGGGAATAACTGTGCTCCAGCATGGTACAAGCAAACCGTGCCTAGTGTGAGTACGCCCTAAGATTGTAACCAAAGTAATTAAGGGTCTTCATGTAATTGCCATAATATTTTCTTTTTTAAAAATCAACCAGAAAGCCACCACTGTGTCTAAAGCTTTTCAAAGCCTGAAGTATACACATAGAATCGTACATAAGAAAAAATATAATGGTAATTTAATTTTAAAAAGGGTAAACAGTGATATATTTTATATTTGATAAACATAAGGTAACACATTTCAAGCTTTTTTGTCTTAATGTTAATCAGTATGACTTGAAAATCAGAAATCCAGAATCTCAAATTATTAAAATATTTAATTTAGACTTTTATTTACTGTAATTACTATTCAAACAGTATATATTTTGTGTGTCACTTAGGCCACACCTGCTGCATTCCTAATATCAAGCCACTCCTGAACCAGAGAAAATGTCAGAAGCATCTTAACCTGGTCTAAGGAGAAAAAAAACTGGACTGTCCCTCAGTGGTCTAAAGTCCTATTTTTAGATTAAAGTAAATTTTACATTTCATTTGGAAATCAAGATCGTAGAGTCTTGAGGAAGAGTTCAGAGACACAGAATACAAGATGTCTGAAGTCCACTATGAAGTGTCCACAATCTGTGATGGTTTGGGCGGCACGGTGGCTTAGTGGTTAGCACGTTCGCCTCTCTGAGGTCTTGGGTTCGAGTCTGCATCTGAGTGGAGTTTACGTGTTCTCCCCGGGTTTCCTCCGGGGACTCCGGTTTCCTACCACAGTACAAAAGCATAGAGATCAGGTGAATTGGATACTCTAAAATTACCCTGGTGTGTATGAATGAATGTACTGTATGTATGTGTGTATGCCCAGATATGGTTGGCACTCTGTTCTGGGTGATCCCCCCTAGTGCTCGATGCAGTCCTCCAGGTGGACGGTTGCTTCCGGTTGAGAGTACGCTGTGGCTGCCGCTTCTCACCAGAGCGTGTGTAAATGAAGTGTGTTGATTGTAAAGCATCCTTGGGTGTGTAGAAAGGCGCTATATAAGTATAATGTGTATGTACGTATGGATGTTTGGGGTACTATGGTCCAATGCTAAAGTCAACTCAGCTGTCTACCAGGAGATTTCAGAACAATTAATGCTTCTATCTGCTTGCAAGCTTTATGGTGAGGCTGATTTTCTTTTCCATCATCACTTAGTACCTGCCCACAGTGCCAAAACTACTATCAAATGGTTTGCTGATCATGATATGACTTTATGTAATTGACCAGCTAACTCTCTGGACCTGAACACCAAGATCTATCAGCTATTGTCAAGAGGAAGAAAAAAGACCTGATCCAGCAATATAGACGTGTCAAAGATCAATATCAAAGCAACCTGGGCTTCAGTAACATCTCAGTAGTGCTTTTTTCCATACCACACTGATGTAGTAATGTGTGATTTAAAAAAAGCCCCAAACAAGTACCGAGTGCATAAAGTAACATACTTGTCAGAAGTTTGACATTTCTGCATTCTACATCCTTTTCTGTTTAATCTTATGAAACATTCAAATAATTTGAGAATTTCTGATTTTCATGAGCTATATGAGACATAGTCGTAAAACAAAACATGTCACTTTACATGGAATGAATATAAATAGGACTGTTCATCCCTTTTGAACTAAATTAAATTTTAATTTAGATTTTCATTTTAATTTTAAATAAAATTTTAATTTTATAAAAAAATAAAAATTAAATTTACATTTTTGCTGTATGACTGTACATGTACACCAAGAGTCTGACCCACACAACCAGGATGGAGATCCATCCATTTGTATTATAGGTTTCCATGGATACACTTGTGAGTTGCAGTACCAGCATGAAGAGTGGAGGCAGTATACCACAATGAGACAATGAAATTAGTGGCCACAATGTGATGTGAAATATGATGGATTTTGCACTGAGCCATGTTTCACTGTGTTGGTGGAGTGTATGTGAGGACAGCTTACATAACTGCTCACTCAGAGTGGATGCTCGCTGAGAATAGGGTCAGACTGATTGGGACATTCTATTTCAAATCTAGAGCAGGGATATTTAAACTGCACAAACCACAGTCTACTACATCAACCATTTATGGGTTAGTCTAGTGGTCAACTAATAAACCAAAATGGGGTTTTCAGTGTTTTAGATGCCAATGCAATTTTTTTTTTATTTTATATACTCTGTGTGTGTGTGAGTGTGTGTGTGTGTGTGTGTGTAAAGAGTATCTTACAAAAGTGAGTACACCCCTCACATATTCACATATTTTATTATATCTTTTTATGGAACAACAC
>BRDA01010856.1:1986-13768 GCA_036984385.1 Crenuchus spilurus
TCCCTTCATCTCTCTCTCTTCATCTCTCTCTCTCACTCTACTTCTCTCTCTCTCTCTCTCTCTCTCTCTCTCTTCTCTCTCTCTCTCTCTCTCTCTCTCTCTCTCTCTCTCTCTCTTCATCTCTCTCTCACTCTTTATCTCTCTCTCTCTCTCTCACTCTTTATCTCTCTCTCTCTCACACTCTTCATATCTCTCTCTCTCTGTCTCTTCATCGTTCTCTCACTCACTTTTGCTCTTCCTGTCTCTCGCACTCTCTCTCCCTTCATCTCTCTCTCTCTCTCTCTCTCTCTCACTCTTCATCTCTCTCTCTCTCTTCACCTCTTTCCCTCACTGTTTATTTCTCTCTCTCTCTCTTCATCTCTCTCTCACTCTTCACCGCTCTCTCTCTCTCTCTCTCTCTCTCTCTCTCTCTCTCTCTCTCTCTCTCTCTCTCTCTCTGAGTGGTCAGTGGTGTGCAGACACTGTGGCAGCTTTAATTGTGTTCATTTGAAAACTTTATTGTTTGTCTGTTAGAGTGAAGAAGCATATTTGACTGACTCGCCCTCTTCTAAACGTCTAATTTTCTTTAAAAGGGCACATGTCATAAACACTGATTATGATCATTTTTAAATAAATGTAGTATAAAAGTTGATGTATGGAAACATTTTTCATACAGTCTATAAATCTAAACTAAAATGCAAAAATGTTGTTGTGTCATACAAACCAATATATTATTCAATATATATATATATATTTAACCCCACACATTTAGCCTACAGCAGCTTAACTCCACCCATTCAGCCTACCAAAGTTAAGCTCCACCCATTCAGCCTACAAAAGTTAAGCTCCACCCATTCAGCCTACAAAAGTTAAGTTCCACCCATTCAGTCTACAGCAGCTTAGCTCCACCCATTCAGTGTGCAGCAGCATAACTCCACCCATCAGCCTAACAAAGTTAAGCTCCGCCCATTTAGCCTGTATTTTTGCTCCACCCATTCAGTCTATAGCAGCTTAGCTCCACCCATTCTGCCCAAAGCTGGTCCTACCCACTGAAATTATAAATCCAGCTCATTTACATAAATCTGTCTTAAAGGTGTAGTAATAGAGACTGTTCAGTAGTAAGACATAAAGAAATTTTATGAATTTTGACCAAAAATGAGACAAAATATGAGTCATGTGATGTTTTGATGGCTAGAAACGTTTGTCTTGCTTTGTGTTTATGCCAGGAGGTCAATATTCATTTTACATCATCTCAACTCAGCTCAACTCAACTCACCTTAAGTCATTTCAGCTCAGCTCAGCTCAGCTTAGATCAACTCAATTCAGCTCCAATCAGCTCAGATTATTTAATCTCAAGTCATCTTGGTCATCAACTTAGTACTACTCAGCTCAGTTCAGCTCATCTCTGTTTGGTTCTCAGGTCACTTCATCTCATCTCATATTCAGTTTAGATCAGTTCCCATAAGTTCAGCTTAGATGTTCTCTTCAGTTGAGATCAATTTATATCCACTCATCTCAAATCAGATTCATTTCAGCTTAGATCAGTTGACTTAAGATGAGTTAGATCTGTGTTGAGATCAGACCATCTGAGATCACTTAAGTTCAGATCACCGTTTCTCCACACTGTCCTGGGCACCACTGGAGCCCCTGTAAGAGGCGGTGATGGAAAACCTCTCCAGTGTGTTTTAACAGACCATATGTAGGTCATATTATCCATTCGGTTCATTCTCCACCCAGACCTTCTGAAGAACTTCCCACACTTTCATTCTACCTGCTCAGGAAGTCTTTATTCTTCTCTCTCCATGTGCTGCTGTTTTTAAGTTTAGCTCCATAATTTTAAACTTTTAGCTGATTGATATTAAAGTTTATATGATGTTACATATTTATAAAACGTATCATCTTATTTTAAACCATTGCTTTTGGTAATGTTTGAGCTTTTACTTGTAAAAACTCCAATTAATCTTATAAATACAGTAAAATAATAAGAAATGCTAGTAGTTGATATCTTCTAGCTAGAAGAAAATGTGTGGTTCCAGATGTTCTCCTAAATGCTCCTCAGTATCTTGGATTTGTCCATCAGCAGCACGCTTGTTTTATCATTTGAATATTGATAACTGATAGCTACATATAACCCTGGACCTGGATTACTTTTTGCCAATGATTGCACAAATTTAGAGGATTTAAAACATTTTTTTGAGAATATGTTAAATTTTTTGATATATTTGAAAGTTTAGTTGAGTGATTTTCAAACATGTTCTAGATTTTTAAAACTAAGAGTTCCTTTTTAAGTTTTTCTGATTAATTTGCATGTATTTAAAGACTCTATAGGTAAAACTGTTATGCTCCAGTTCTCTCATGGTTAAAAACATGCCTTAATTGATGGTTTTGGGATGAATAAAAGCAGTTGTGAGGAGCTAATAAGAAAAGCAGACCTGACCCTGAACTATTTAAGTAATGTTTTCCTGACTTCCTTCTTGAAGCCTCATACCCATGTGCCATCTTGAGGTTAAACTGGTGTGTGATAATCTCTTTAACACATTGCACGTCTGCAGGCCATATTTAGAAGAGTAAAGTCAGCAGAAAAGGGCACTACACAGTTCTGGGTTTATAAACTATACCACAACTGCCTGTTCCGCGTGCTAGTCTTTACAGGCCTAAACTTTCCACTGGATAGTAATTGTGATGTTCGTTGCCAATTTCTGACTGTGACAATAAACAGTTTACCAGCTGAAGAGACCTTCTCAGGACACATCAACGTTCAAAAATACTTCTGTGAATTAACACGATCCACAAATCTTCCACAAAATATAGTTTTTAACCTCTTTTAAAGTCCTCAAGTCCATCGCTGATTGGCGATCTCCATCCCTTTCTCCTAACTGAACTTCTCCATGAACTTACTGAGTAATAATCCAATCCACCCTTACTGGGGTGGTGTTCCTCAAGGCTACATACTCCTATGTAGTGTTTAGGAACAGGAAGTTAAAGATACTAATCTTCTCCTTTTTCCTGGAAAAGTCCATGTAGAACTGGACCTAAATAACTGTGACCTTTAAGATTCAACCCTTACAAAAATATACTGTGGTTGTATGATTGTATCTGATGGTTTTATCTCGGTACGTTCAAATATACTATGGAATTTGGCAGGTCTGTGGTATTATTGTTATGTAATTGTATGTAAATGGTAGTACCATGGCTGCATGATGGTATCTGATGGTATTTTCCATGGGACTACAGAGTTAATAGAGTAGAACCTTGGTTTTCATCATTAATCCGTTTTAAAGTGCCTAACAATAAACAAAAACGAACGATAACTGAAGCAATAGTTCCCATAAGAAATAACGTAAATCCAATTAAACTGTTTCAGACACTCCAAAATATTCACAAAAATAAATTTTATAAAGAATAACTACAGTTTAACATACAGAAAACAATGAAAATTGAATGCAAATAACTAATGAAATTAACATTTAACATCATTCTTACCTTTACTGAAGACTCTTCTTGACGTACGGAAATGTGGTATAGTAGTTGTGACGTTTTAGTTTGTTTTGAACATTATCAACGAGAAACAAAGTCAGGATGAACAACAAACTTGCATGGGTGGATGC
The DNA here is from genome assembly GCA_036984385.1 of Crenuchus spilurus. Lineage (NCBI taxonomy): Eukaryota > Metazoa > Chordata > Actinopteri > Characiformes > Crenuchidae > Crenuchus > Crenuchus spilurus. The sequence continues at coordinate 5,574 of BRDA01010856.1, forward strand.
TTTGTTTTTGGAGTTACGTGGGCACTCCAATGAAAACCGGGGGGATGAATGATAACTGGGACAAAATTTCCCCAAAAAAAGTCCACAATAACCAAATTGTATGATAACCAGGGCAAGAAATAACCGTGGTTCCACTGTAGTACAGTAGTATAACTAGTTTAACAATGGTAAAATTAGTTGCATCACTATAGTTTTACCATTTTAGCACCATGGTACCATCGTCATAGAAGCATCCAATGAATATTATTCAATGGTATCATAATACCATCAGGTACCATCATGGTAGTACCATGGTATGTGTAGAAAACAATTCATAATACCATTGTACTAGTTATAACATGGTAAATGTTATGGGGTCATGATGGTACTTTCTATAAGGGAACATCTTAAATTAAAGATCATGGTGGACCTTTAAGATACACTACTGGACCTTAAGGATCATGTTGGACATTTAAGAGGACATTTATATTGTTTGTATCTTGCAGGAAAAAATTGTGGAGTCATGGAGTTTAAGAAGTTAATCATCATCTTAAGCTTTGAAATACAAAAATGAGCTTCTAACCAATCACAGCTCCAAATGAGTCATAATTAATAATTAAACAAGCTCATTGTATTACTGTACCTTTAAGACTGATATATGTAAATGAGCTTCATTCTTATTGGCCTCATTCAAAAAGCAGACCAGGCTGAAGCACTTCCATGAGATAGAAGCGGGGCTAAACTTTTACAGCTGAATAAGAGGGTGCATTTAAATTTGTGACATCACAAAAACACTGAATTTTAAATGTGCTGTTTCTGTAGTTTGGGCAGTATGGACCGAGGTGTGAACTTTAACAATGTTTACGTACTATATCAGTCTCTTTTACAAGAAAAATGAAGACTTGGCTAGAAAAAACATTTACAAGACATTAGAGAGAATCTCTGATGATTTCCACCAATAGGTCTTTAATGAGAATTGGCTAATTGGTTATTAATAGAGGCCTTCTTAAATGAGTGTAGAATCAGTGACATGTAATCAATTAAACCTTCATTTACATTATGATATCAAATCATCAGAAAGCAATTAAATGCCATTGCTAACCATTAGACACTATTACAAAACCTAAAGTAACGTCATGGTGTCTGTAATTTTATTTTAAAAAGAACATGGGACTTTTAAGATGGATCATCAGGTCCTGTGACATATGGCCAACATTTGAAAGATGTTATTAGGTAATAACAGTCATATTCAGACAGGAATCTCAATATGAACTCAGTGATTTCTCATCTCGGACTCTCAGTTCTGATATGTGACTTCTATAATGTTTATCTAGAACAAAAGCATCTAAGCTTTCCTTTTTGTCTGAAATTTCTCCTAATTCTCAATTTAGGTGTCTCAATTAAGTTTACTGAGATATTGAAGTGAAACATATGAGCAAAAAAATCTTTGGGATATTTCAAATAACATTTTTACATCCAATATTTTAATGATTTTCATTAGTTTAGATGTGAAATTTACTTTTTTTTAGTTTAGAACTGCACTTGTGAGGCTAACAAACACTAGAACTCAGTAGCCATTCCTGTAATCCAACTTCTCTGAAGCCTCTCAGCTCATCCAAATGTTAATAATGGTCTCACAGACTGGTTTAGGATACAGTATGAGTTATTGTGGACTATAAAATGTAATTAAACCTCACCACTGCAGATACTTCTGATTAGAAGATTGATTTTGTATCAGTTTCCTCTGTATTTATGATGCTCGTCATGAGTAACATTAATTCTAGTTCAGCACTTCCTGCTCAAAGATGGCCGACGCAGCATCCAGCTACACAAGTTTTTTGTTATTGTTTAAAGCTCACAATAAGTCATACTAAGTCCTAATAAGTCTTAGCTAAGTCTAATAAGTCCTAAACCACACCCACTAGTCCGTAAGATCTTCATTAATAACTGCATGAACTTTGAGTGGCGTTTTTAAAGACACCACCGGGATATTTAGGTGACTATTGCATTCTAATGTTTGTTAGCAATGTTGCAGCTCCATTTCTAAACCAAAGAAGCAAAATTTGGACCTGAAACATGATCAACTGCATCAGAGATAAGTTGGAAAATGTATTGCAGATGTGATGTCTGGATGAAGCGTTCCTTTAGCAATAGGTTTGGTTTTCTAAGGAATATTAGCAAGTGAAGAATTGCACATTTTTTACATTATTAGCGCTGATCTGACTGTAAATCTCAGCTGAATAAAGTAAAGAATAGGCTGTGTAGGGAAAATCAGCCAAAAGCAACCTCTTCGAGGTTAATTCACGCTTATTTTGTGCTTTTTAATGGATTTGGAATATTGTAGTGTTTTAAGAGCTTCTGTGAGCGTGGCCTTCGCTGAGCCGGCCAATTCTCCACATCTGGAATATATGAGGCCTTTAGGTATGCAACCCCAGCGAAAGGCATTCAGGAGCACAAAGAGACCTTTAGTCCACACTGTAGAATAGAAAAAAAACAGTAGCATTGCATTCTGGACCAAACTCAGAGGACTTACAGACTATTAGTTTAGCCCCTTTGAGGGCGTGGACGACTGTTTGTCCAGTTCTTTTTCAAAAGTCTCTCATTAAGGACGACGGTCTGCACTGGTTTTAACCTCCAGAGGTATTCGGCCTGTGGAAACTTTTGACAGGCCGGCAATTTGTCCAAAAAATGTGCGGAAAGAACTCACCGCCACATCAAGTACCCTAGGCCTGGTCATCAAGAGAGTCTCATTACAGCAGTCTGGACTTATCTCCTGCCGTTCTTTATGAAAAGCCTTTCAAGAGCATTTTAGCGGCGTTCACAACGTTCTCCAGACATCTCCAGATATCCAGACTCATTAAAGGGGACGTGTGAGGACAAAGTTCCCTCATAATTTTTAAAATAAATGAGTTTTATGTAGTGTGTAAACAATTTTAAGTTTCAAAATACAGTCTGTATATAGAAACAAAACGGCAAAAACAGGCTGTTTAGAATTCACAGTTTTTGTGATGTCACAGAACCCAACACCTTTGGAACATAAGGAAGTAAAAACTGACATATTTTATCATCGTTACACATTAAGTGACATATTTCCAGCCCTTTCTGTTTAGTTGACTTTATAGTTCTAGTGTTTGTTAGCCTAACAGCTCTAGTAACTAAATAACAACATTTAAACAAAACTAGAAGAAAAAAAACTGTTTTATGGCAAATTGTTTGACCTAAAAACATTATTTAAATATCCCAGAGATTAACATTATTGCTCGAATGTTTATATTCAGTATGTCAGTACACTTAATAGAGATTCCGAAACTGAGATTTGTTAGGAGTAATATCAGGAGACAAAAATGAGACATGACATAAACGGTTATAAAAGTCACTCACAGCATCAAACACTGAGAAATTCTGGATGAGAAACGGTTGAGCTCATATTGAAATTCCTGTCTTTGAGTACACAGTAAATCTGCCAGTGTTAAATCAACACTATTAGAGTTAAATTAACACTCGGAGTGTTACATTTTTACACACTCGGTGTTAATTTAACTCTAAAAGTGTGGATTTAACACTGGCAGATTTACTGTGTAGTGTAAAACTCAGTGGGAGATTATCCAGAAGAAACATCTGAGCGGCAAATCTGAGACTTAAGCTAAAATCTCATTGTGTCTCAATTTCATCTCTTTTTTATTTTTGCCAATTTTTCTCCCCTTTCCAATGTAGTAGCCAGTTAACCCACCCCATCCACTAGGGGGCTCTCTCCATCACTTTACACTGTCCCTCACTCTAGTAGGGTGAAGACATGCACAAGCGTCCTCCATTGTGTGTGATATGGACACCACCTCATTTCAAACTATCGCTGATACGCGCTCAGAGGAAAGCGCAGGATTCCCAGCTCCGCATGGACCAATCAGTAGACGCCTGAGCCAGCGGACATTGTAATGTGAGAGTGATAGAGAGAGAGAGCGCCATCTACTTATAAAGAGAGAGCACTGCCAATTTTTGCTCTCTTGGGATCCAGCTGTTGATGGCAAACAGCATGACCGGGATTTGAACTCGCGATCCTCTGGTTATAGTATCAGTGTCTTAGCCTGCAGAGCCACTCGGGGCCCCATCTGATCTCATTGTTGTCTAGGAGAAACCACTGAGACTTTCTTTCTTCTAAGATGTGTGTTCATGATATGTTCTGCTTATAGTGTATAATATATAAACATATATACATTATTTTCATGGGGGTCTGGTTTAGTTAGACTTCTCTACATGAGAATTACAGGAATGTTACGTTTCTTTTGTCTCATTTTGAGCAGAATTAATTATTGTGTCCATGCTATAATTTGACGTTTGGTTTCAGTATGTTTTATGAAGTTGCCGGTGGCTTTATTGTGTTTTATTGGGCTCTATATTACGGGTCTGATCTAGTATAAGTTTAAGAAAGGCTTCATTATGATCCCATTGAAGTACTTTCCCAGGCTTCGCCTTCACGCCTGAGATGAGTGGGACTGGCCTGAAAAGAAGTCCTTTTGTGATGTCAGTGAGTTTGAAAAATAAAGCCTTGTTGAAGGCTCCGAAAGAAAGAAGCGAAGAACCTCCTCAGTGGCTGAGCTGGGATATGTGGTTTATTGTCTTTAGGGCTTTGAAACCAATACTTCCTGTCTGTTGACCGACCCACAGACCGGCAGAACGCACATGTGTCTGAGCTGGGTTATCTCGCTCTCCAGCTTTTGGTGATGGACAGGAGGCAGAAAAATTCCCTTCAAAGCCTTTGGATCCTTGACTTTAGCCTGAGGTCCAGTAACTCCTGTACTGTTCAGTTCTCCAACAGAACTGCAGTGGAGCTTCTGAGAACATCTAGCAGCATTGGAAGGGTCTGTTCTTCTCGATTTTGGAACTCCACCCACAAATTTCTAGCACATTTCTTGCTCCACCCACAAATATGTTCATTTCTAGCTCCACCCACAAATGTCTTCATTTGTAGCTCCACCCACAAATATGTTCATTTCTAGCTCCATCCAAAAATGTCTTCATTTGTAGCTCCACCCACAAATGTCTTCATTTCTAGCTCCACCCACAAATGTCTTCATTTCTAGCTCCACCCACAAATGTCTTCATTTCTAGCTTCACCCACAAATATGTTCATTTCTGGCTCCACCCACAAATGCATTCATCTCTAGCTCCACCCACAAATGTGTTAATTTCTGGCTCCACCCATAACCAGAGGCTTAGTATAACCAGAGGTTTAAATTGGGTGATTGAAACACTGAAAAAAAATTGTGTGAACACATGTAAACACATGTGTGGGCGGAGCTATGAAAGAACTCTTTCGTAGGTGCAGCTATGAAATAATGAATTTGTAGGCGGAGCTATAAAATAGCACATTTATGGGTGGAGCTAATCGAGAAAACTTTGAGAAATTTTTCCTGATCTCCTGATGGCCAGTCCTGCCCTGATGGATGGAGCTATAAGAACACATTTGTGGGCGGAGCCATCAAATAACACCGTGGTCCTCATGTTCTCAGTGGCCCTCACACTTAACGTGATGGTTCCTGTCCTCCCGAAAGCCACTTTACAGTGGTGGGCGGAGTTTTAAGAGCTGGGTGGAGCATGGATCATGCCTGGTTTGCAGTAGAGTTTTATATGAGACAGTCTGACTGATGTGCGACCTGTCTGCTGTGAGCTGTAGATGCTCCGGAACATGGTTATCTTCCTGACCTCACGTACCACCTCATTCATCAGAAGTGACGGAGAGCCTGGCGCAGTACTTTTTCTCTTCAACATCAAAGGCAGGTTCTGAAAGGCTCGAGGAAAGCAGTAGATCAGCATGACGTCTCAGTGCTACTCACCACCAGCTTTTATTACACCTACCCTCCACATGTCCATATTAATCATACTGTAAATCACCACTATTTACTGTTGTAGCATTTTGACTGACCAGTTGGGAACAGTCCGAAATGCTCCGTTAGTGCCGGATGAAAGCATCAGCGTGACTTTGACATGGCTAATAACAAAAAGATGGACTCCAGCGTGCACTGACTAAGCTGAGCTGCTTGTAAAATCTGAACCCTGTGGAGCTCCCATAACCACCAATGACCAGCACCAGTGACTGTCACTTCTGGACTGTTTAGCTTCCCCAGTTGGCCTACAGGCAAAGTTCTTACCAAGATTTTTAGAATTTTCTCACGTTTCGCATAAAAACATAATTGCTTCATTGGCAGTTACAGTAGCTGAGAAATAACCATAATAAACCTGCCAGTCAACGTTAGCACTAGTCCAAAAAAACCCACATCTGTTACCAACAAGCATGGGTTTGACTTTCAAACGCTGGTGAGATCAAGCTCATAAATGTCTTTAAGCCGTTACACACTTTCACCAGTCATTTAAAGGGGCTACACTACACATCAAATCGCTTTTTTTTTAAGTAAACAGTTAATGTGTAATCTGCATTTTGAAACTAAAGTGCATAAAAACAGCCCGTTTTGATTGACTCATTTTTGTGATGTCACAATGGCCCACACCCAACTTTTTAGCCTACAGCAGTTTAGCCCCACCCACTTAGCTTACAGTGCTTTAGCTACATCCTTTCACAGTTAGCTCTACACAGTATCAGACCCAATCAGAATACTGCTTATTTGTATAAGGTGCATTTAAATGATCATTTCTCTGGTCTATCAACATAAAGCTTCGAGATACAGCAACAATGATTAACATGACTCTGAGAGATAAAGAATTTTTCATTCTTTTTTTTCAAACTGTAAACGTTTGGACACTTTTAATATAACAGTGTTTCACATTTGACATTTTCAGTCCATGTTTTCTGAACAATGTTTAAAGTCTTATAGTTTGTAACTGATACAATAGAAAATGTAAAAAAAAAATTCAAAAAAGTTCAAGAAAAAAAAGTAACAAAAAATATAAATGAAATCAACAAAAAGAGCAAAAACCAGTATCTGTGATGGCATGTGGGCGAGTGGGAGAGGTTTCAGTGCCCATGGCATGGGTGATGTGCACATATGTGATGTTATCATTAATGCAGAAGCTTATTTTTTTATTTTGGAGAGACATAAATGCCACTTACAAAATAATTAATAAGCAATAATTAACTTCAATTTCCAAAAGATTGAAAAGTATATTGAAAAAGTGATGTAACACAGTGGTAAACATGTCTCTGTCCCAACTTTTTTGAGTGTGTTGCAGGTATCAATTTCTAAAATTGTTTATGTTTAACAAATACAATTGAGTTTGTCACTGAAAACAAAGAAAAATCATCCTTTTGTTTGTTAAATAAAGGTTCAAATAAATGAGCAAATTACAGATTTTAGATTTTATTCAATTTTTAGAAATTGTCCCAACTTTTCTGGAAATGTGAGTTTGTAGTCTAATTAGCTCTCATTGTGAGAATGTTATAAGACTATTTAACTTATAATTAGACATTTATTGACTTCTCTTAAGTAAAATTATCTCACCGTATTGGCCACAGTACATGTTTTAGATAAACACTGTAAATGATTGGACTATGAGGCCACTCGACTTAATAAAATTACTTAAAACAAGTACAAAAAGTTACATAATCTAATTTAATGGGTTAACGGTGTCAGGATAAGTGAACATAATGAATGTAGACATGTTCTGGCTGTAATGACTCTTCATTCTTGTCCTCACAGCTGAACCAGTGGATGTGCTGAAGGTTCTAGACTTTCAAAGTTCTCCAGAAGGAGTAAAGCAAACGTCGGGTTTCTGTACCATCAGGAGAGGATCCAAACCAGATGTGGCCTACAGGGTGGACAAAAAGGCTCAGCTCAGCACGCCCACCAAGCAGCTCTTTCCTGGTAATTATACAAACCTCTACACTGCAAATAATCATCACTGGGTCAGTACATTTCCTGTAACTGATTGGTTAGAATTATAGTTAATAAGTGCTGATTGTTTAGCACTACATCTACTGAGTGCTGATTGGTTAGCATTACAGCTGCTGAGTCCTGACTGTATATTACTGCTACTGAGTGTTCATTGGATATTACAGCTACTGAGTGCTGATTGGTTAGCATTACAACTACTGAGTCCTGATTGTATATTATAGCTACTGAGTGCTGATTGGTTAGCATTACAGCTACTGAGTCCTGATTGTATATTATAGCTACTGAGTGCTGATTGGTTAGCATTACAGCTACTGAGTCCTGATTGAATATTACTGCTACTGAGTGCTGATTGGTTAGCATTACAGCTACTGA